>CAUYTI010137265.1:0-15546 GCA_963575145.1 Galago senegalensis | reverse complement strand
GACCTGGCGATTATGAATTGGGCTGCAATAAACATTCTGATACAAATGTCTTTGTTGTAATGTGATTTTTGGTCATCTGGGAATATACCCAACAAAGGAATTGCAGGGTCAAATGGCAGGTCTATTTTTAGTTCTCTAAGTGTCCTCCAGATGTCTTTCCAAAAGGAACCCTTTTGCTATTTTCTAATTGAGTTGTTTATTGTTGTTATTGTTGAGTTGTAGGAGTTTTTTACATAGTATGGATATTAATCCCTATCAGATACAAAATTTGCAAATATCTTCTCTCACTCTATGTGCTGCCTCTACTCTCTCTCTCTCTTTTATTTTTTTTTTGAGACAGAGTCTGACTCTGTTGTTTTGGGTAGAGTGCTGTGGCATGATAGCTCACAGCAACCTCAAACTCTTGGGCTCAAGTGATCCTCCTGCCTCAGCCTCCCAAGTAGCTGAGACTACAGGTGTCCACCTCCACACCCAGCTAGTTTTTCTTTTTCTTTTTGAGACAGAGTCTCACTTTGCTACCCTCAGTAGAGTGCTGTAGCTTCATAGCTCACAGCAACCATAAACTCTTGGGTTCAAGTAATTCTCTTGCCTCAGCTTCCGGAGTAGCTGGGACTACCGGCACCCACCATAACACCTGGCTATGTTTTAGAGATGGGGGTCTCACTCTTGCTCAGGCTGGTCTCAAAATCCTGAGCTCAAGAATCTACCTGCCTCAGCCTCCCAGAATGCTAGGATTACAGGCATGAGCCACCTCACCTAGTCTCTTTACTCTCTGTTGATTGTGTTCTTTGGTGCAAAGAAGTTTTAAATTTTGATATAGTTTCATTAGTCTGATTTTGCTTTTGTTGCCTGTGTTTTGGTGTCATGTCCAAAAACATAGTTGTTACTGTCACAACTAATTTTGCTTGTTGATTTTGTATTCTGCAACTTCACTGAATTTGTTTATTAGTTCACAGGTGTACGTGTGTATGTGTGTTTAATATATATCTATATATATATATTTAATTTTTTGAGATAGAGTCTCACTATGTCACCCTTTGTAGAGTGCCATGGCATTACAGCTCACAGTAATCTCAAACTCTTGGGCTCAAGTGATACCCTTGCTTTAGCCTCCCAAGTAGCTGGGACTACAGGTGCCCACCACAATGCCTGGTTATTCTTTTTGTTTAATGGGTCCAGGCCGGGTTCAAACCCAGCAGCCCTGGTGCATGTGGCTGGCACCCTAACCACTGAACATGGGTCCCGAGCCAGTGGTTTTAATATTTTCTAAATGCTTTAATGCTTTTAAAACTACCCTTTTCTGCTGGCTGTGGTGGCTCATCTCTATAATCTGTGAGCTCTGGCAGGCCAAGGTGGGAAGATTGCTTGAGCTCAGGAGTTCAAGACCAGCTTGAGTAAAGCAAGACCCAGTCTCTATTAAGAATAGGAAAAAAAGTTAGCTGGGCGTGGGGCAGACTATAGCCTCCCTGTAGTCACAGCTACTTGGGAGGCTGAGGCAGGAGGGTCACGTGAGCCCAGGAGTTTGAGGTTTCTGTGAACTAGGCTGAGACCACGGTGTTCTAGCCCAAGCAACACAATGAGACTATGTCTCAAAACAAGCAAACCCCACCCTCTTCCTATCCACTAGGAGGGTGTATGTAGCTCTTTGCATCGAACCAACACTGAATGTGGATGTCTAGAGTCCTGGCCAGTGCATGTCGGTGCACGGCTGCTGTGCGTTCAACCATCAGTTACACAGAGTCAAGTGTGAGGGTGATATTCCAGGTTGAAAACGGTGACAGGAGAGAGGACTATTTAAGAGGTTTTTTTCCCACATGTTTTCAGTCTGCTTAGTGTTAAAATGTGACCTCTGAATAAATTTAAATTGTGCTTCTTCCAGCATGTCAGCATTTTCACAGAAACATTTAGTGGAAAATTGCTTTGATTTGTGGGAACTCCTACCACACCATAAATGAGGTGTAAATAAATACTTTTCTGATTTAGTATAAACAGTGAAAACAGTGAGAAGACTTTGAGAAAGACTGCTTGAGAAACACAGTTTTACCTACTTTTAGAGCAACTGAACTGCCTTACTGAAAATACCAGAACAGGAGGACACAGAGGTCAGAGAATTTCTGGAGCCTCAAATTAAAGCTACAAATAAAGGTTGTGTGTACTGGGGCTGTAGGTACACATGTGAGGAAAACGATGTGCCTGGAACAGGGAAATATTTCAGCTGCTCCCCTCCTTCAGGGGCCTGTCCTGGGGTCTTCTCTCCCCCGCTGGGTCCCCTCCTCTGGAGGGGAGCCAGGGAGCAGTGGCTGCCCGCAAGGCTGGGAGCCGGACACCTTCACCTGGCCCTGGGCCTGGGAGCACGTGCTTCCGCCTTATCCAGACCAGCTGCCCTGGAGAAGGTGAGGCCGGGCCAGAGCAGGAGGGACACAAGAATTTTCGACCCTGCGGCTCATCAGAGTCTGCAGAGCTCTCAGCACAAGGCAGTAGCTCTCAGGCCCGCAGGTTTGAGAAGTCAAAGCCTTCCGCCTTCGCCTTAGGGACAAATTACCACTGCACTCCTCTGCAGAGCCTGCATGGCCCTGCCTGTAATTACTGTTTACTGTTCTGCTGGCTCTCCTCATTAGAGTCCATTAACATAATGAGAGGGTCCCGTAGCCTGGCAACCAGGCAGGCAGCGGGTTCCCAGGCGCCGACTCGCTGTGTTCCCTGAGGTCGAACTCGCAAGCTCTCGGCTGACCGCACTGCCCGGATCCCAAGAGCGCAAACTACCGCGCGGTGCATCTGGTGACGTCCCGGCCTCAGTCACCCCACCCAAACTCCGGCGACCTGTAGTCTTTCCGGAGTCTCCTTACTGAAGTAGCTCCCCTTTTCGGTAAATCTGAAGACTTCTCCGCTCTTCAGGCAGGAGACCCCTCCCGTCCAGTCCATCCCGCCTCCATTCAGGTCGTGCGCCTTTCTCCATTGGCCCCAGGAAGAGCAACCCGTGGACTGTTTTTCGTGTCTGCTCGTTTTGTTTCACTTCTTTTATATTACTATCATTATCATTTTACTGCTTTCTTGTATTGTCCTCTTGTATCGTAAGAAAAATATTGATATCCTTCCTGTTCTAATTCCCTATTTGAAACTATGTAAAATATTAATCGTCCCAATTCCCTTTCCCAAATGAAAACATCTTTTGAATCATGCCAACTGGCGCGTCCGGACCGATCATGCTTTGACCATCTTAGAAAACTGGGACCTGCTTCTCTATCCCCTTGTTCTGAGTGTACTGTGTTCTCACTGCTATTACCTAATGTATTTCTTTTCTTCTTTTCGCTTTTTTTCCTTTTCTTTTTGAGTGAAACTTTCGAACTTAAAGGGAAGTGGTAAGTACAGTCCATAACTATTTTTTCCTAAACCATTTGAAAGTACTCTGCCCATGTCATGCCCCACCCCACCCCAGCCCCGGTTCTTCAGATATATTTTCTACAAAGCTTTCTCCTCCATAACCATACAGTAACCATTCATATCAGGAAATTAACACCATACATCACCACTACCGCTTAATCCTCAGACCCCCTTTGCATTTGGCCAGCTGCCCCAAACATGTCCACTCCGCACAGCCGTCCAGTCTGAAGGCTCTCACGGCCTTCCCTCGCCGGTTTCAGCCTCCCACAGTTTCAGTCTTTCCTCGACTTCATACCTTTTGAAGATTACAGGCTATTTAGTAGGATGACCCTCAGTTTGGACTGGTCTGATGTTTCCTCGTGGTTAAACTCAGACCGCGCCCCTTTGTAGGAACACAGAGGGACGCGCGGTTCTCAGTGCCGCGGTCCACGCGGCCCTTTCCAGTTTGTCTCATTCTCAGCAAGGTTCCCTCACACCGCTGGGAGGTGCTGTCTGCCCGCTTCCCCTCCCGAAGGTTACTCTTCTTTCCCTTAGTAAGTAAAATGGTTTGGGGAGGAGCTTCTCTGATACTATGTAAACATCTCCTCCCTTATGAAACTTACAGGTTATTTATTTTCTTATTTATCCCTTGCCTAGGAGAGCATAGTTGAGTTGCAGAAGAGTTAGACTATCCTGCACAATTAAGAACCAGGGAATTTCAATTCCCTTTGGCAAGTGCGGTTTGGGGACCCTGACTTGTGAAGAAGAGAGAAGTGGGGGAGGGAGATAAGAGAGGGAGGTGATATTGGGGAAAAGGACATAGGGTACGTCTTAGAAAACGAACGGACTTCAACAACGCTCCTCAAGTAACAAACAGCAGCATTTATTAATACCTATATGCTGTACCTCACAAGTAAAGATCATCAAGGTCATCTGAAAAATATTTGCTTTTCTGCAGCGATATTTGTCACTGTTATTTAAACATTCTTATTTTTTGGCTTTTTAAAAAAATGATTGACATCTTGCCTGTATGTATTATTTTACACCTTATAAAAAGTTTTCGCATTTAGTATGTCATGGGGAATTTAATTTTTATATTACCCTTTAAAGTTAAAACAGCTACTTCTGTGTTTCACTTGAAAAAATATCTTTTTGTGTGTGTATGGGGAGGCATCAGGGGTGATCCACAGCTTGACAATCCACATGATCACCTATTGTCACTGTATTAATCAAAACAAGGTCTCTGAGGTCATTGTTGGCAGGGTAGCACCATGTTATCAAGCATATTCTTCCTTAAGTAGGTAAACATGATCCTCTACATCAAAACCTTATGAAGAGTGTGGTTTCCTATAACAAATACCCCTAGGCTCCAGGTTCCACATTGATAGTTCTAGGAATAATTTCAACAAATCTTTCAATAAAACAAGAAAGCTCTTTACTCTCTTAAGTAAACAAAAACAAAATCCATATAAATGTGTTTTATGTTTCCTTTTTTGTTTTATTTATTTATTTATTTTTATTGAGACAGAATCTCACTTTGTCACCTTTGGTAGAGTGCCGTGGAGTCATAGGGAGAGAGGATACCCAAGAAGGGTGAAGTCTAGGAGAACAGGTCTTCTCAAGGAGACCACAAGGATACACCTGCAGGGTCCTCTCCATGGTGACTCAGCTCTTAGGAATTTATAGACTTAACTTCCTGGAACCTGGAAATTTCCACTTTTGTGAAATCCTGTAGTTCTGTGGGGGCTGGAATAGCATCTTCCACATGATTCATACTAGCCAATGAAAAACCATAACCATACTGTAAAACCATAACCAAAACCATAACCAAACCTATGGGTTGGAACTTTATGACTGGAGATTAAAAGGGAAAGACCACATCAGTCGGGGAGTGCAGCCATTTGGAATTCTTTTATGCTGTAAGCTCCTGGCTGGTTAATAAAGCCCTTCCTCTTATAAACACGGTATTTAGGTGCTCTTTCTCTCTGTTGGGCCTTGTCTTCCTGCAACAATAGCTCACAGCAACCTCAAACTCTTGCCTCAGCCTCCTTCGTAGCTGGGACTACAGTAATTGGCCACAATGCCATGCTTTTTTTTTTTTTTTTTTAGCAGGCCTGGCTGGGTTCCAACCCACCAACCCTGAAGCATGTGGCTGGCACCCTAACCACTGAGCTATGGGCACCCAGCTGTAATTTATGTTGTATGGTAACTTGCCAGCGAATCCTTCCTAACCTTCTTTCTTATCTATCTTTCAAAATAAAAGACAATGGGTAATGCAGGGATTTTGCCTTCTTCGAGGCACTTGTTTCTATAGTTTTTCATCCTTTTAAAATTCCTGCTTAAAGCAAACAAATTAAAAAACAAACAAACAGCAAAAACTTGTGGCTTCTTCCATCAGCTACCTTTCTCATCAAGGCTTGATAAAAACATGCAGAAGTCCTCTTTTTAATTTTTCGAGTATGTCATTTGATCCCCACACCAGCATTGTGTGGCCCATGATAGAGTCATTGTCCACAACATAAGTTGAGGTTTGGTTCAGTTTGAAGAAAATGAGACATAAAGACATCTTGATAATGAGTCACTGCTTGTATAGCGATCAGGGCTGGAACACAAACCCATTCTCCCAGCTTTAAATCCAGTAAGTCAAACTTCCAATTTTGATCAGTATAAATTTGTTACATTCCAAAATGGCTGCCACATTGTTTTCATTATATTTGTACATATTTTTTCTATTTACCTTCATGTTAAATTAAATGTCTATAAAACTTTTTGACCCTAATATAATTTTGAGAGATATTAATACATGGAAAACATTTAGTTTGCATTAATAATTCATAATGTTATTCCAAAAACTACCCTTTGTAAAATTAATAAAGGGCCACAAAGTGGGAACTGTGGTAGGGGCCTGAACTCTGCAAAGCTATAGGCATAGTTAAAAAAATAACCAGCCATTGTTTCCTCACTTGGTTGCCTGTAATTGTTTACTATTCAGGAGTCATGTAATGGATAGTCACAAGGTTTGTAGCTTTCTTAATTACTCCTATAGAGATTATCACTGTTGTAAAATCTAAGACAGGTCTTTGAGGTATTTTCCAGGCTCAGAATTTGGGAAGATTGACTGATGTCCAGGGACCAGTGGCCACGCTTAGGAGCTCACTCAACAGGTTCTGTGCCCCTCGACCCAGGAACTGACTCAGCAGAATAAGACTATTTCTGCTTCCCAATCCTATGAGTTCATCCCCAGCCAATCGCAGACCCAATTTCCTATCACTTTGTCTATCAAACTATCTTTAAAAGCCTTAGCCCCCAACTTCTCAGGGAGATGGGTTTGAGAAATTTCTCCTATCTCCTCACTCAGTGCCCTTTGTTTGTTTGTTTGTTTGTTTTCAACTCCTGCTGTCTCAGTGCATCAGCTTCCTTCCATGTGGTGGTCAATATAAGCTCTTTGGGCAGTAACATTTCTAACAGTATAATTTAAGATATTAATTGCTTTTAAAAAATCAGGGCCCAAATAATGATTTATAAGCAAATATGATTATTTCTAGAAATGAGAAATAAAAACTATTTCTATTGCACATTTCTTTTAAAAAGATAAAAGTATAAATAGAAAAATAGATGTTTCTTCCAAATATACAACACATTTATTCTCTTCTACTATAAAAAAGAAATCTCAATTTATTAAGCAAATTGTATTGTAGTGTTGGAAAGTGGTAGGTAGTGGTGATTTGTGTGGGTTTATACTACCTCTGACCTTTGTAGTTTCTTGAAGACAAATTTATCTGCCCTGAGCAAGGGAAGAAACTTGGCCTCAATTAAGAAACTGCAAATTTCCAGCCTGAGCAGGTGTGAGACCCTGTATCTACTAAAAGTAGAAAAATTAGCTGGGTATGGTGGCAGATGCCTGTAGTCCCAGCTACTCAGAAGGCTGAGGCAGGAGGATCCATTGAGCCCAGGAGAGTGAGGTTGCTGTGAGCTAGTCTGATGTCACTGCACTCTAGTCTAGGCAACAGAGTGAGACTCTGAGTCAAAAAACCAAACCAAAACAAAAAACAAAAACACACTACAAATTAGACAGCTGGATGCTCCCATAGCAAGACATGAATGTAGTTGGTACCATTTAGGAATGAGCATAAAAAAGCAGTGTCTGAAAGACATTTGGGTTGCCTGCAAATGCCACCAAAGTAAGTTAATTATCTTTGTGATAAACCAATCTGGCTTCAAATGCATAATTTTTGATACACTACATTTGAAGCACAATATTCCAATTCTGCTTAGACCTACACAGCTATTTCATCTTCAATTTCATCTCATTATAATAACCAAAATATTTATAATAGACTGGAATATTAGTCTAATCAACAAGAACAAGAGGCATGTCCCTCTTTTGTTTCTATCTTTCATAGATTTATAGCTAATAAAAAGCTCTTGAATGACACATTGATATTCTTCATAAGTATATATGTCTGTCTTTGAGGGTGATTTCAGTGATTGCACAGTAATGATGAAGGAGGATACCTGAGAAGGGTAAGGTCTAGGAGAACAGGTCTTCTCAAGGAGATCACAAGAATACACCCACAGGGTCTTCTCCATGGTGACTCAGCTCTTGGGAATTTGTAAACTTAACTTCCTAGAACTTGGAAATTTCCACTTGTGTGAAATCCTGTAATCCTGTGGGGGCTGGAATAGCGTCTCCCAGTTAAATTATTGGGAAAACTGAGTCTTTGTCAAAGAATAAGATTCTTGCCTTTTAAACCTTCTAATTATCAGTTTAGCCAAATAAATGGTTGAGTTTATAGTGGACTGTGATCCTGTTTTATGGAAAGTGAGTTTTTGAAAGTAAGAAAAATTAGACATAAAGAAAAATGGCATGGTGTAAGGAAAGAATCTTGTGTGATAAATTTTGTCCTGAAACAAAATGGTTGTGTAGGAAAGGGAAAGGCAGGGCAAAAGTTAAAGAAAGTTTAGAATGTTTATAAATTATCTGTGTAGGTTAAATGAAGCTCTTAAAAGGGAATTTGTGAAGGAGTTTACAAGTGACTATGTATTTCCTCTAAAATCTTTTGGCTTATAATCTTGTTTAAACAAGTGTTTTAAACGTTTGATATTTGACAAAACTTCCAAAATCAAAACTAAATTTGGGGCTTGGCGCCTTAACACAGTGGTTGCAGTGCTGGCCACATGCACCGAGGCTGGCAGATTCAAACTTGGCCTGGGCCAACTAAACAATAAAAAATACAACTCTAAATTTGGTCTTCTTGAAATAGTAAGACCACTGAAAGTCATAGGAAAACAAATTAAATTTATTTGCTTTATGAAAAATGTATAAGAAACATTGTCAAATATGAAATGATGATTGATTTTGTGTGGATTCTAGTTATAGGTATATTCCAGTATTATAAAGCATTGGTCTGTTCTTATGTATAAAACTTTGGTCTATCTTAATGTACATTGTCAGTAATAATTTTAATTCATAAAAAGAAAGAAAGTGTTTTATGTAGCTGGCTAAGTCCAAAGTTTGTCCTAAAAAAGAAATATTAAGAGAGGCTGATGAATTCTCTTGAATTCAAATTCCTGATGTCTTTGAAAATTGAGTACCTTTGGATTAAAAGCAGATTTTTAAAACTTTCACTGGAAAGTTAAAATGTCTATGAGTATTGCTAACCTAACCCCAAACAGAACAGAAAACAGTCACGTGGAACTGGGCAAGTTTGTTATGTCTTTTTGTTTGAAATATTGTTGATTCTTTCTGTGTTCTGCTTTGCAGAAGTCAAGAGAACCATTTTCTGTCTTTTAAGCTATTTGTAGCTTTTCAAGCAATGTATGTACTTATGAGTAGAATTGGAAACATGTATTTTTCTCTCTCTTTGGTTTCTCCAGAATTTGAAAGCCATTTGTAAGTAGTCTTAATTTCTGACAATACAGTTATTTGCATAAGTTCAATAAGAATCTGTTTTGTTCTATAGGACATGATGAAGACACTGGTTATTTTACCAAGATTTTGGCTGGAATAGCATTTCCAGAGGTGTCCAGACTGTGTTAAGAAATTAAGGTTGACTTTGTAAGGCCAATAAAAAAGCCCTTTGGAAAACTAGCCAGATACCCATCAATAACATTTCCTGATCTGTGGTAAGTAATGAAGGTCACTTTCTGACAGGTCTGGGAATTGAAATGTGGTTAGGAACCTCAAGAGAAGAAGAATTTACCAAATGCATACGGGTATCTAATGGCACAGATGAAACCTGGGTTCGTGAAAGGCTTCCAAGTCTTAACCTGAGATTCCTTATAAAAGGTTCCAGCCAAGCCAATTTTAAAGGAAAAGAGAGCCAAATGACAAATAATTTTTCTTACTGCAATTTATGCAAATAATCAGACCCAGTATACTGAAAGTACAGTTTATTTTGGCAACTGAGTTGGTTCTGCTGTAATTTGTCTCTAGTGGAAAGAGAAATCGGAGAGAGAGAAATAGTTTAAAAGGAGAAAAAAGGCTATGGCCCACCTGTATTAAATCTCAGCCTTATCTGCACTGTAAACTCATAAAAGGAGACCTAACTGTTTTACTAAACTGATCTGTTAAATGGGACTAAGAGACTGGCCAAGGAGTATTGAGTTATATTTGTTCTGAAGCCTTCTGGCTCACTAATGCAAGATTAACTAAGTACCAAAGCTTAATATGTGGCAATCCATGCATAACAATAGAAGTATGTAATAACCTTAACCCAGCGATGCTCCTTCCTGTCAGTGGAAGAGAGACTGAGCATGACTGTACAGAAGTTATAGATAATGTGTATTCCAGCAGACCTGAATTTCATGACCAGCCTTGGACAATGTAGATAGGGACTTGTATGTAGATGGAAGCAGTTACATGATGGCACAAGGTGAGCAGTGGGCTGGGTATGGAGTGGTTACCTTAACAGAGATTGTAGAGGCTAAGCCCCTACCCCAAGGAACATCAGCTAAGAAGGCTGATGTTATTGCCTAGTTTCAAGCCTTAGAACTAAGTCAAGGGGAAATTGTGAATATCTACACAGAAAGGCATGCTTTTCTGACTCTCCAAGTACACAGGGCATTGTATAAGGAGGACTATTAAATTCTGGGGAAAAGGACATTAAGTATCAGCAGGAGATACTTCAATTGCTAGGAGCAGTATGGAAATCCCCCAAAGTGGCAGTGATGTACTGTTGTGGACATCAATGAGATACTCCCACCATCACTAGAGGGAATATTCGAGTCAGTACTCTAGCAAAAAGGGCTGTATCCAAGCTGTACCAGGTGTTGTGAGTGGCTCCTCTCATCCCATGGGTTCCACAGCTCTCACCTATCTACTCCCGGGAAGAGAAGGAATAGTTGGCAGCAGAGAGGAGCCAGGAAATGGAGGGAAGATGAATGAAGATGCCAGATAGATGAGTAGCAGTCCTCCAGCTTCTAGGAGCAACCTTGGTGACAGCCATACACAAGGCACTCATCTGGGACAGAAATCTTTGGTAAAGTTGTTAGGCTGGTACTTCTACAGCTCCCACCTGGCAGCCTTGGCCAAACCTGTCAGTCAATGGTGTGTAACCTGCAGTCAGTTCAACATGCTCCAAGGATTGATGGTACCCCCAGGAATCCAGTCATATGGAGCAACGCCTTTCGAGGACTTCCAGGTAGACTTTACTGAAATGCCCAGGTGTAGACGGAACAAGTACTCGCTGGTAATGGTCTGCACGTACTTGGAATAGGTAAAAGCCTTCCCCACTGGGATAAAAAGGACTCTTGAAGTGGTAAAAATGTTTCCCAGAGAAATCATCCCATGGTTTAGGTTGCCACTCTGGTTTTAATTTGACAATGGGCTAGCCTTCATAAGAGAAATAGTGTAAATAATAAGCTAGAGCTTTGAATATCACCTGAAAATTATATGTAACTTATAGGCCTCAAAACTTGAACAGGGTAAAGTGCCTGATCAGGGCCATAAGAAAATGAATCGGTAAACACCAGGAAGCAAAGCTTAATTGGTTACAGGCCCTGCCGCTGGCGTTGTTAAAAGAAGCCTCCATCAATCCTCTGCAATGTAGCAGGGACACCTAAAACAACTGGGAAAAACTGAACTGAATAAAGAAAAACCCTAGAAAGAGTAGCAGGGAAAATCTCCGCTTGGATAATTAACTATATTCTGTTTGGTCTTTTGTGTCTGTACATTCTTTCTCTCTGGAGGATCAGAGAGACTAAGTTTAGGTCCAGGATCAGAACCTGGACCCCCTCAAACCAAGGTAGAAAAGACTTTACACCATCATCCTGACCACACACACAGCAGCAAAGGTGGAAGGAAGCCTCACCTGGAGTCATCACAGCTGACTGAATAGAGCTTCACTGCCCCTTGGGAAGTAAAGGTAACTTAAGATGCTCAACATGCCCTGCTCCAGCCACATACTGGGAGCTGGCTGGTCAATGCACAGCTGAAGCCTGAGAAAACTCCTTGAGGGACTTGTCTTAATTAGACTTTAGACTTTGGGGAAAGGAGGGGAAGAATATCACACAAGGAAAAGTAAAAACTTCTATGTATATTAGCCCACCACCACGGTACCATTAAGGCCTGATAAGAGAACCCAAGAAGAGTCACAGTTCCTAAAATCTCAGTGCTGAAAAGTAATTAATATTGGCACTAGCAGAAGCAAGCTGATATTGAGACCCCCAAATTAAAATATACTGGAGTCTCAAAAGGGGGAATGAGAGAGGATACCTGAGAAGGGTGAGGTCTAGGAGAACAGATCTTCTCAAGGAGACCACAAGGATACACCTGCAGGGTCCTCTCCATGGTGACTCAGCTCTTGGGAATTTGTAAACTTAACTTCCTAGAACTTGGGAATTTCTACTTGTGTGAAATCTTGTAATCCTGTGGGGGCTGGAATAGCATCTCCCACTTGACTAAAAGTGGCCAATGAGGAGGGTACTTATGGGTTGGAATATTTTGACTGTCAATAAAAAGGGGAGCACCACCATTTGGAATTCTTCTATGCCATAAGCTCCCATCTGGTAAATAAAGCCCTTCTTTTTATAAACATGGTGTTTGGGTACTCTTTCTCTCCATTGGGCCTTATCTTCTTGCAATAATGAAATTGGCTAATTTGTTTCATAGGACTTATTTTATAAATTTAGAAATTACATATATAATGCCTAACATCTGGCTGATTAAGTTAATTTAGGAAAAACAAATTGATCACTCAATCACCTTACAAGCAGATTAAATTTCTTTCACATTTACCCATTGAATAAAAATAGGCACAAACTGTGTTTTGGTCATAATTAGATTATGCAGAAAAAGGAGCTCACTTGCATCACTGTTTTCACTCATTTAGTAAATATTTTGTCTAACTATGATACATTTTAACTGGAGCTTGCCCCTAATGTGCCTGAGCTGATTCTGCTGCTACTGAGAGAGGATACCCAGAAAGAGTGAGGTTTGAGAGAACAAAGGTCTCCTCAAGGAGACTCCAAGGGTACACCTGCCAGGTCCTCCCCCTGGTGACTCAGCTCTTAGAAATTTGCAGAAACTTAACTTCCTGGGACCTGGAAACTAATACTTGCTTCTGCTTCTATAAAAGTGCAGTTCTGTAAAACCCCAAATCTGCTTCTCCAGCTTGATTCAAACTTCCCAGTGAGAAAGTACTCATGAGCCAGAACTCTTTGACTGGGGATAAAAAGGAGAAGACAGCCAGTTCGGGAGCATGGTCATTCTGGGACTCTGGGTCTGCCGCTGCTCCTCTGGCTGGAATACAGCCCTTCCTCCTTTAAACATGGTTTTTGGGTGTTTGTTCTCCCCATTGGGCCTTGTCTTCCTGCAGCATTTCATCTTCCTTCCTCCCCTTGTAGACACGCCTGACGAACAGCCTAAGCTTGGCTCCTGCACAAGTACTATTATGCCGGAAATTCTCTCAAGTGGCCCCAACAAACAGTCCGAGACACACTCCGATGTAAAAAGCAAGAGGTGAGTTTTATTCAGACCTGGGTTTGGACTCTCCTGGCTTGCAAGCCAAGGTCGAGCCCCAAACTCGGGATAGAGCAAGTTTTTATGGGGTACAGAAAGCAAGAAGGGTAGGATCCGTTACAAGTACACTCTTGATTGGTGGTTGGTGATTTCATTAGTAAAGGAGGATTTGCATTGGTGGTTGATGATTTCACTAGTAAAGGAGAATTTGGATTGGTACAGGTGAGGGGTGGGGAGTCTCTTAACCAGGGGCTAGAATTGGTGCAGCCTGATTAGGTGGCTGGAGGGAAATACCTGTATTTCAAGGTAATAGAAACTTATTGTTTATTATGGCAGCAGTTTGCCTAAGGTGACTCAATTAATGGCTCAGTGGCTGTGCAACCTGGGGTGGGGGAGTCACCAAGGAGTGGCCCTGCGGGCTAGGAGTTAGGAACAGAACTTACGCAGTAAACAGTATGTGCAAGGTATGCGGTAAACAGTGTGTGCAACCAGGGGTGGAGGAAGGTAATAGCAGGGGGGTTGGGGTGGAATAGATCTTATGCAGTAAACAACAAAATGGCGTTGGTCTGGCCCTTTCAGTACATCTTGGTAGGGACTAAGGGACCAAGGCTCTCAGCTCACAAAGTTTCACTTAAAAGGCACTGACATGAGGTGGAATGATTAACTAGACAATAAGGCATACGAATTTGATTTTAATGTGTATATGTGGGATCCTTCAGGCTGATTGAAAACTCATTTCCCCAGTGGAGTTTAGAACCTTATATTGGAACAGATGGAATTGCTTGAAACCCTTCCCCCCCTCAGAAATGTTTTCTGTCTCTTGAAAACTTTCCCCACTCTTTTTGGAAACTGAGACCTATATTCCTACCTCTAAGGTCAGGAGGGCCAAGGGAATGTCTTTTTTTCTTTGCATTGCAGAAGATGGACCAGGTGGGCCTCCCAGGTGAGTGGAGGTCACTGGCTTTGTCTTTGGTAGAGACTGGATGATTATAATCATTAACCAGAGGTCAACTACAATAGGCCCTCCCTTTTAAAAGCTCTGTATTTCTACTTATGTACAGGTTACCTGGCATTTTGGTATGAGAGTCTGACATTTTTCCTCCTTTTCTGGCAAAGTAATAAACTTCTCTTTCCTTTTCCTCAAAGGAGTTGTTCTCATTCTTAAGGCAGCTTCAGAGGACAACAAGTGCTGAGCTTTCAGTAACAATACTGTTAAGGGAGGGAGTAAGGAGGAATTCTATAGAGGATTACTAGGGAGGTGAAAGGATCTGAAACAAAGAGTAACTGGCAATAGTTCTGTTTGGAATGTGAATGAGCCTGGGAGATGAGAGTTTGCCTTGTTACAGAGCTTGTTCAGGTGTGGTCACATTCCTGGTCTTATAGGGAGGGGAGGAAAAGAACAATTGTGCTTGGTGGGTCTGGATCTCAATCAGATAAAGGAAGTTAAAATTTTTCGGACATCCTATGGGAGAAGGGTAGGTCAGAGAGACCTTCAGGTAAATACAATCAGTCCAGCATGTCAACATGCCAAATTTGGGGGTATTGGTTTCTGAGTCCTAACACTGTCAACTGGCAGATGGCACCAACCAGCTGCTGTTTGTGGGGAAAAGTGGCTGAAATGAAAGGCACAGAAATTTCTAGGAGAATTCAGGACTTGTAAGGAAATTCAATCACTTGTCAAATATCAAAATAAAGAAGAAAATGTCAGAGGCCGATTCATGAGAAGATTAAGGTAAGGTAGGTGGCAACTGTAGCCCATGTGATGAAAAATATGATGTAACTGAACCGTAACATTTGTGAGCCTCTGTGATGGGGACATTAATGATATTGCATGAGAAAATTGTGTCTTCTTGATGTTAAATTCACTCTCAGCTGGGCCCTGTGTCAGTTAAGAGCAAATGTCACTATAGATGATAGAAACTCCCAAATAAAAAATGGGCTTAAAAAGTGTAGAAGTTTATTTTTGCTCTGGAGTTAGGGTGTGAAAGGGCGGCACTCAACTGGCGGAGATCTCACAGACAACCAAGGCTTGTACCAAAAGTCTATTGGTGAGGGATAATGCAGAGCAGCACCAAGGAGGAGAGTGTGAGAGCCAGACTAGCTCCATTTTGTTGTTTGCAGCACAAGCCCCAGTACAAGCCCCATTCCTAGGTGTTTACCACATAGCCTTCCCGCCAGTGAAACCTGCAAGACCACTCCCTGCTGCCTTCCCCCACCCCAGGTTG
>CAUYTI010137264.1:0-10942 GCA_963575145.1 Galago senegalensis | reverse complement strand
GTGGTCCCAGCTACTTGGGAGGCAGAGGCAAGAGACTCGCTTGAGCCCAGGAGTTGGAGGTTGCTGTGAGCTGTAATGCCACGGCACTCTACCCAGGGGGACAGCTTGAGGCTCTGTCTCAAAAAAAAAAAAAAAATTATTCAATGGGCATACTGTAGGGTACGATGGACAGAATGGAAGAGAAGATTAAAAAAATCTCTTAAAATGTATGTTAAAATGACAAAGAGGAGGAAAATGTGAAGAGAAAACTTAGGAGAAGAATATAAACAATGGATAAGGGAAAATAATAAGAAGGAAATTTCTCTCTACCAGAGTAAGATATAACTCTTCATAGGGAGAGGGCCAACAAGTACCAATAGGATGCATAAAAATGGACCCACAGATCTTCATAAAATTTTGAGCCCCAAGAACAAGCAGAAAATTATAAAAACATCCAGAAGGAAAAAAAATGGTTAGCCCAAGACACAAGAATCAAATCAACATGAAATTTCTCATCAGCAAAAAGGAAGAAGACACTAAAATGACACATTTCAGTGTTAAGGAGAAATGTTTTAGAACTTGGAATTTTACACCCAGCCAAAAATAACCAGTTAAGTGCAAAAAGGAAACACAGACATTTCCAGACATGAACTGTATTTACATATAAGACCATTTCTGAAACAATTACTCCAGAATGTACAATAGGAAAAGTGGTTTAAACTTAAAAGTAAAATAGAGTGGAAGAAAACCCAGAAGCAAGAGTGATGATGAACTGGAGTCAAGATGGATAATAAAAATGCTGTCATAACGCCCCACAGCCCTGCTGCAGGTGGGCCACATCTGCAACAGAAAAGGGAGCACCTATCTATTGCCCTCATTTCACAAAGCCTATTAGGTAATAATAAACTAACATATCATGAAAGGTACAATTATTATTGTGCTAGTTCTTGGCTCAGACATTAATTTCTCTAAGAAATCCTCACACAGAAGTCATTGTTTGATATGAAAAGCATAAAATGACAGTTTTAGAGCTGTGTTTTGTAACAACCCTAGGGATATCATCCCAAAACACAATTCAGTTTCTGTATTCATTCTCTACTGATACAATTAAACCCAGGAATATATTTTAGGATATTTGAATGAATGAAGCTATATGTCCTCCAAACATTTTAATTTTTACTTCTCTCAACTGCACTTGTGCTAAATACTATGTGACCATGAGCTTAAGATTGAGCTTCTTAGAAACTACCTGGAGAGTTGCTATGCTGTTTTGCTAGCTAAGTACAAGAGCCATAGGAAAAAGATCAAGTTGCTCATGGTGTTAACATCATTTAGCAACAACCAAGGAGCCTAACAAAGACATGTGCTTAGATTGGAAGTAAGCCATCCATCATTCCAGCAATTCAAGAGAACAACCATCAGCAGAGGTAGGATTCCCAAGATACCTGATTGGAATCTGCTCCAGAATATGGAAAAGAAGGTCCTGAAAGGCTTTGAATTCCTACATAGGATGAAGGAAATAGCCTATATCCCCCCAAAATCATAAAAGCCTATATAATTTGATGTCTTCTTCAACCAACTATCAATGAAGCACTCATAGAATGCTTATCTTTGGCCAAGTGGCTCGCTCCTATAATCTTAGTACTCTAGGAGGCCAAGGCAGTGGGATTGCTTGAGCACACACATTTGAGACCAGACTGAGCAAGAGCAAGACCCAGTCTCTACTGAAAATGAAAAAACTAGCCAGTCATTAGGGTGGGTGCCTATAGTCCCAACTACTTGAGAGGCTGAGGCAAGAGGATTGCTTGAGCACAAGAAACTGAGGCTGCTGTGAGCTAGGCTGACGCCACAGTACTCTACCCAGGGAGACAGAGTGAGACTTTGTCTCAAAAAAAAAAAAAAAAAGAAAAAAAGGTTATCTTTGAGCCATGTGCTTCCAGTTACATTCTCCAAGATAATTAAATAAAGATATCTAGTTTATTTTAGGAAGTGGTCATTTATAAATCAGTTAGATGTTAGAGAGTACATTCACCAAAATAAATAACCCAATTTCAGGATAATTAACCTATAGCTCCCTACCTCTCCCCCAAATGATTATCTAATAGATCTAATGGTTTGTTAGAGTCACTTCTGGTTTAATATAAAAAAAAATAAAATTATCACCTATTCTTTTCTTCCCATTTGCAAAAGGAGATGCCTCCAGAACACTGAAAAGTGTTATCAGATCAATTTTTTAAAAAAGTTTAAAAGATGGGAAGGACATAATACTATCCTGCTGGAAATTTTTAACTGAGATTGAAAGGTTATTGCCCTGTTAGAGATTTTTAGGATCCATAAAAACGAGAGTTTGATGAGAAGCCCTCAGATGAGAAGAGACCTAGATCTTGAGGCAGTGAGATCCTAAATTCTTTCATACCTATCTGTTTGAGAACATTTTAACTTATGACCTCACTTCACCTTACTATGGATTACCAGTAAAATAATGTCACTTGGTATCATAATCATTAAATGAAGAGACATATGAAAAGTACTTTATCAACAAAGAAAATAGCAAATAGGTGAAAACAATCCATCACTCAGGCTCAGCTAGTCAGCCTTAAAGTTGCTTATATTGTTTCCCAGGAGGAGCCTCAAATAATTTTCTGAATATTTTCAGTGGAAATTGGCAAATGCCCATTGATTCTACTCCAGCTCCTCAAAGGCAACACCCAGCTCCTAATCTGGGCTCTTCTCCATCATAATATAATAAATTAAATATCATCTATCTTTCCACTTTCAGTAGGCAAGAGAAAACAGGTCATACGTGTCTCTTTTTTAACAGTTTTTCAGTGAACAATTCATACCACCTTAAGTGTTTAAGATTAGACAGGGAACACAGGAGCTCTGCCAGCAAGACCAAGTGTAAGGGGAAGAGTTAGGAGGCTTCCACAGACCCCCGATCACAGCAAGTATGAGTCCCAAATCAATAAACACAACTGTCTTTCTCCAATTAAATCCTTTATTAACCATGGTTTTTAGAAAGCAGCCTTCAGGCACTTTGTTTTAGACCCCCTAAATCATGAAATGATGAGCTAATGTGGAAATTTGGGGTCCCTATATAAGACGCTGACGGCATTGACTGATATTTTCTGAACAAGGTTGGTACGGATCCAAAAGCTGAAGGATGTCCCCAAACATGGAGTGTCATTTGGGGTTTGGGATTATTGTTGTTTTGAGGGGGTTGGGTCAGAAATCTCAGAAAAATTCCCTCAAGCTAAATCAATAACTTAAGTGTTCTTCGTTCTTAATTTTCTTTCATTCTTCACAATCTGGTCCATGTGGTTAGAAGCCAAAGCAATTCATTAAAGCCATGAGGAAAGAACAATGAGTGGAGAGAGCTTTAAAGAAAAGACTTCCCCAGCCTCCAAGATTTCCTGATTTGACTCCAAGAACACATTCTGACACAAATAAAAAATATGTGTCCCCCATCGGGGTTTCCTATTGAAACCCAATGGTGACCTTTAGCTTCTGGGACTTACTGACATTTAAGCAGAAAACTAAAGAGAATAGAAGCAAAATAAAGCAAAGAATAAAAGAAGCAAAACCAAAAAAACTTCCCACAATGTTGTTGTTATTGTTGTTTTGAATGCTTGTCCTCACTTTAAAAAAAAAGCTTGGAAAGAGAGTTAGGGGATTCAAACAAATACTAAAGGGCCTTGGGTTTGTTTTCCTTTTGGCTGAGCCAATTTGCTCATCAAGTCCAGATAGTTGGAAAATTTGATTTATTGGGAGTTTTGTTCCTTCCATGGCTCACTATAGTGTCACAAAGAGATAGAAAATCTTTTACCAATTCATTCCTCTTCTAGAAATGTGAACTGGATTATACAAATCACAAGTTAAATTGTTATAAATCTCTATGGAAGCCCTTGGCATGTAGCTTTCTGTAAGTGTAGATTCACGACTGAAGACTTAAGACTTACTATAATCATAATGCTAAAAATAACAACTTAATACTGAATTGAATACCAGCTAAAAGCTAGGTATTCCATGAAGTATTTGCACATTTATTATTTCATTAATCCTCAGAACAATCCCATTAGGTACGTGCTGTTATTAGCCCCACTTTACAGATGTGGAAATAAAAGGCTGCAAAGTAGAGTCAGAATTCAAACACCAAACAGGCTCCCTTGTAAAAGAAGCTGGGAAGGGAGAATTGGCACTGGTACTGTGCAGAGAAAACTTGGAACTGCAATCGGTGTGTGCCTGAGTCTAACTGTCAAGGAGAAGGGGACAAGACCTCTCTTGTCAAATGCAATACCCAGGGATGTACTTCAAATCACACACCCATCCCAGTGAACTCTATGGCCCAGTAACCTCATCTCTTCCAGGATTGGCCTCTGCTTTACTGCCAAAGCCACCTGGAGGACTTGCTAGTCTTCAAAACTTTATTTATGTGTCCTGGTTAGAATCTGTTCTCTGGTATCTACGTTCTTTTATAATTTGATAACCTATAGCAAATAAAAAATACATTTTTATAGACTTGGCCAAAATCAGAATGCTTTCTCTACAGATGGAAAATAGCCAATTTTTTTCTCTTGACAGCATCCCCACTCAAAAAAAAAAAAAAAAAAGATAAATCAGAATCTGCCCCAAGGATCATAAGAGCCTAGAAGATCAGATTACGTTCTCTAAAAATGGAAAAGAAGCATTTTCTTCTCTTGACAGCATCCCCTTTAAAAAAACAACAAAATCAGGATCTGCCCCAAGGATCGTAAGAGCCTAGAAGCTGAAAGGCATTTAATTTTTCACTGTTAGACACACTCTAGCCACCTGTCATAAAATGAGAGGAAAGAACCTCAGGTGTAAAAGAAAGACATGTGAGAAGGAAATCTGAGGACTTTACTTCTCTGCTTGATACTTCAGGGATCACACAGGAAGCTGTGTTTCAAGTCCTGTCATTTTAAGATGCATGAGGCTATAAATTAAGTTTCTTCAGCACATATTAGTTTCTGTATCTCAGCTCCCTGGATCCACATAGCAACAAATAAAGTTAGCTGGAACAAAGAGAAAGTGATTTTTTTTCCAGAAATATTTATTGAGCTTCTTTGAGTAAGGCTCCATTCTAGGCAGTGAAGGAAAAAGAAAGACAAGTAAGACAGTGATCATCTCCAAAGGGTAGACATGACCATAAATACCAGAGTGCTGCAAAAACCAGAGAAAAGGAAAGTCAAGTCCAGATGTGTGGTCATGGAGCACCCCTGCCTGTCCCAGGAAGCTCTGAGGGAACTATGTAAGCTTTAGACAAGGTAGGAAGTGGGGTGGGTTGTTTTGCCAAACACCTTACCCAAGCAAAGGTGCAGTCATTTATAAAAAGGAATTTGGGGGCAGTGCCTGTGGCTCAAAGGAGTAGGGTGCCATCCCCATACACCGGAGGTGGCAGATTCAAACCCAGCCCCAGCTAAAAACTGCAAAAAAAAAGGAATTTGGTAGAGGAAGTCTGCCACCTGAGATGGAGTAAACTATGGGCCTTGAAAGAGAGCATACTACAGTCCCATCTCAGCTGTTCCCTCTAGTGAAACAGGCAAGTGATACATCAAAGTATCAGACTAAAGGATTAAAAGAAAAAATGGGAGCCTCATTTACCTATTGAAGGTGGTGTATATTCAGAACCTGCCACTTCTCACCCCCCTCTGCCCTCACCTTGGTCCAAGCCACCATCTCCTCTCTCCCAGGCCACTGCAAAGCCGCCCCTCTGGGCCCCATTGTCTATTCTTGATGGAGCAGCCAAAATGCTCCTTTCAGAATTCTATCCATTTTCTATTGCTGCGCCAAGAAATGACCATGAATTTTAGTGGCTTAAAACAATATGTATTATAAATGCACTAGTTTTAAAAGTCAGAAGTCTGAAAATGGTTCTTATGGGGCTAAAATTCAGGTGTCTGCAGGGCTGAGTTCTTTCTACAGGTTCTAGAAACAAATCTGTTCCTTGGGTTTTCTGGCATCTAGAATCTGCCCACATTCCTCGGCTCATGGCCACAGCTCTCTGACCTCTGCTTTCACGGTCACATCTCCTTCTCGGACTCTGACCCTCCGGCTTTCTTCTTCCAAGGACCCTTGCAATTACATTGGGCCCAACTATGTATCCCAGAATATCCTTGCCATCCTAATGGCCTTCACTGAATCACATGTGCAAAATTCCTTTTCGCATATAAGGTAAGCCCATAGACTCTGAGGACTAGGATGTGGACATCTTTGTGAAAAGGGACAATATTCTACCCACTACAGGTATTAGCTCTCTCTTTCTCTCAAAACTATCCACTAGCTCTTCATCTCAAAAGAAAGAAGCCAGTTGTTACCAAGGCCCTACTTGACCTTTACACATCCACCCCATTACCTCCTGGCCTCACATCATCACCAAAGGCAGACTTACCGTGAAGCTAATGCAGCTTCAGCTCATCCCGCTTGCACATTCTAACCCACAGAGTAACACTAGAAATGTGTTTGCATACTCATTTTTTATTTGTAAAAGTAAAACATTTTAGCCACAAGGGGCTAAGACCATTGTCCCCCTGCTACTCTATCTTTTCCTCTGTTACACTTTGCCTCACATCTGATGGCACTGGGATTCACATAAGAAGCAGTCAGATTGGAAATACATGGGTTCATGTTCAGTGGAGTATAGTTATGTGGTTTACAGTTATGTGTTTACTTCCATACAGAGTTAAGTTGTTGGTGGTTACCCCAGAATAGGACTGGTTCTCAGAAATAGTCCTACCACCACACAGACCCACCCAGTGTTATAACACAAAGGGACAAGGCCCAATGTCATATGGCAGCATGAGTATATTCCAGCATGTAGCACCAAAGAGTATAGATTGTGGGGGAAACAGGAGGGTGGAAATACAGAGCCAGAAGTTAGCCTGTGCATCAGATACAGAAAATTATATATGGAAGACCTAGTATTCATCAACTCTGAGTCAAAATAAAATTCATCTCCCATCAGTAGTATGGGGACTATCCAGAATGGTATGCTGACTATATCATATATTGATATTTGATATGTTGATTATATTTACTAAGCATAATATACTTATTAAGCATACTAAGTCAGTATAACAGGCATTTTTTTTCTTTCTTTATGGAACTGCACAAAGTAAAATGTATTATAATTCCTATGCTTACAGGATACACACCTATTTGTAACAGTATTATATATAGCAAGTATATCTCTAACAGCTCATAATGAAAGAAACTTGGTGGAAGTTTTCCCATGGCTGACAATTCTAAATTTTTATGTGATATTATGACATCATGAAGCTGACAAATTTTTCCAAGCTATCATAATTTTAAAATTAACTTTATGATAGAGGAAATTTTGAATTATCTAAGTCTCTATATAGAAAATTATGCAACAAAATCATGATCATATGACAGGCAATCAAATAATATAAGAGGCTAAGAGCAGACCTGGTAATACATCAGGATTTCAGTTGACTTTTAAAGAACTATATTCTATAAGTAAGGACTAACAAAAATAGACTAGAACATATAAAGACTGAAATCTACCCTCAAAGAATTTCAGTCCCTGATTCATCAAGATGATCTGCTCCACCTCTAACTTTCCACCATAAGCAAAGTAAATCCTCCTGGAAGAAGATAATATTATCTAGATCCTCTACAATTTTTCATATACCATGTATAGCATTCCATAAAGAATTAGCAGGTATAGCAGAAGACAATATCAAATTATTGAAAACAAAAAGAAGGAAATAGAAAATAGAAACAGAGTTCCTATCAGAGATTATCTAGATATTAGAGCTCTAAGATTTTACTTTAAAATAACTATAATTAACAATGTCAAAGAAAGACAAAGATTATTATTATATAATAGTAAAGGAAGCAATTCAACAAGAAAAAAAAATATATATATATGTATATATATATCACAGGAGCTCTCAGATTCATAAAGCAATTCTACTAGGTGTAAGCAAAGAGAAAAATGGTTACATCATAATTGTCAGGGACTTTGACATCCTCCTTCAGAACTATGAAGGTCATCAAAGCAGAAAATAAATAAACACTTGACTTAAACAGGACTCTAGAACAAATAGAACTAAGAGACATTTAGAGAACATTCAAGAAAGTAATTCTTTTTATCAGCACATGGGACATTCTCCAAGATTAATCATATCTTAGGCCACAAAACATGTATCAACTTGAAAAATATCAAAATTATACTATGTCCCTTCTTGGACCAAGTAGAATAAAACTAGAAATCAATTCCAAAAGTAACACTCAAATCTACACAAACTCATGGAATAAAAAGCCTACTACTGAATAATTATTGGGTCAATAATGAAATTAAGATGGAAATCAAAAGATTCCTCAAAGTAAATGAGAAAGGGGACAAAAGCTATCAAAATCTATAGGATTCAGCAAATGCAGTCCTAAGAAGAAAATTCATAGCCTTAAATGTCTACATCAAAAAGCCAGGGAGATCACAAATTAATAAACTAATGTCACATCGCAAGGAACTAAAAAAGGAAGAGCAAATCAAACCCAAAGCTATCAGAGGAAAAGAAGTAACAAAAATCAGAGCAGAACTAAATGAAATGGGGAAAAAAAAACACAAATTATCAACAAAACAAAATGCTGGCTCTATGAAAAGATAAACAAAATTGATAAACCTCCTGTTATTATCAACCAGAGATAGAAGAGAAAGGACCCAAATCATCTCAATCAAAAATGAAAAAGGGGGCCAGGTCAGTGGCTCACCCTATAATCCTAGTACTCTGGGAAGGCAAGGCAGGAGGATCCCTTGAGCTCAGGAGTTCAAGACCCTATCTCTGCTAAAAATACAAAAATTAGCCAAGTGTTGTGGAAAGCACCTGTAGCCCCAGCTACTTGGAGGCATGAGGATCCATTGAGCCCAGAAATTTTAGGTTGCTGTGAGCTAAGCTGACACCACAGCACTTTAGCCCAGGTGACAGAGCAAAACTATCTCAAAAAAATAAAAAAATAATGAAAAAGGAGATATTACTGATACCAGAGAAATACAAAATCTCATCTGTGACTACTGTGAAAATCTCTATGCAAATAAACTACAAAACCTACAGGTAATGAGCAAATTCCTGCAAACATATAATCTCCCAAAACTCAATCAGGAAGGAATAGAATTCTTGAACAGATCAATAAGAAGCAGCAAGATCAAAGCAGTAACAAAAACATCTCCCAACAGAAAAAAGTCTTCTAGCATGCAAGGAGGGTGAGGCAACAGGATTGCTTGCACCCAGAAGTTTGAGGTTGCAATGAGCTGTGATGACACCACTGCACTCTAGCCAGGGTGTCAGAGCAAGACTCTGTCTAAAAAAAAAGGGGGGGGACAGATGGATTCACAGCTGATTTCTAACAGAACTATAAAAAAGAGCTGGAACCCATACTACAGATTTTGTTCCATAACATCAAGAAGGGGAGTAGTCTCCGCAACATATTCTATGAAACCATTATCACCTTGATATCAAAGCCAGGAAAAAAAAACAACAAAAAAGAAATCTACAGACCAATATCTCTTATGAATATAGATATAATAATCCTCAATAAATATAAACAAACTGAGTTTAATAATCAGTGAAAGTCTAAATGTAATGGAATGATATCTTTTTTTTTTTTTTTTTTAGAGACAGAGTTTCACTTTGTCACCCTCAGTAGAGTGCCATGGCTTCACAGCTCACAGCAACCTCCAGCTCTTGGGCTTAGGCAATTCTCTTGCCTCAGCCTCTCAAGTAGCTAGGATCACAGGCACTCACCACAATGCCCGCTACTTCTTTGTTGCAATTCAGCCAGGGCCGGGTTTGAACCCACCACCCTTGGTATATGGGGCCAGTGCCCTACTCACTGAGCCACAGATGCTGCCCTGGAATGATATCTTTGAAATGCCGAAAGAAAAGATTATCAACCTAGAATTTAACATCTAGGAGAAATATTCATTTTCTAATGTAAATGCAAAATAAATAATTTTTTCTGACTAACAAAATAGTGATAGAATTCATCACTACTTTTTTTTTAAAGGAAAGGAAGTCTTCCGGGAAAAAAGAAAGTTATTCTATATAAAATCACAGAAAATGCAGAAAATTGAAAAAATAACAGAAAGCTTTGGGGTAAGTTTATATAAATAATGACTATCTTAACAATGACACATTTTATTTATTACTGTTATCTTGCTGGTTTTAAAATGTAAGAAGAATTAAATACATGATAACAATGGCACAAACTTCAGATAAAGAGTGTTAAAAAGGATAAAGCAGATGTGAGCTCACACACAGCAAGTGCCCCACCAGACTCTCCTCTGCTCACAATGCACGCTCACCATGGCCACCCTTAAGCAGCTTGTAGGAATATGGCGCCTGGTGGACAGCAAAGGTTTTGATGAATACATGAAGGAACTAGGAGTGGGGCTAGCGCTACAAAAAATTGGTACAATGCCTAAACCAGATTGTATCATTACTTGTGACAGCAAAAACTTCACCATAAAAACAATATAGTTTTCTTGTGTCTTGGGAGAGAAGTTCAAAGAAACTACAGCTGATGGAAGAAAAGCTCAGACTATCTACAACTATACAGATGGCACATTGGTTCAACATCAAGAATGGGATGAGAAAGAAAGCACATAACAAGAAAATTGACAAATGGGAAATTAGTGGGGGAATGCATCATGAAGAATGTCACCTGTACTCAGGTCTATGAAAAAACAGAATAGGCTCGGCGCCTATAGCTCAACCGGCTAAGGCGCCAGCCACGTACACCTAAGGTGGCAGGTTCGAATCCCCAGCCCAGACCCGCCAAACAACAATGACGGCTGCAACCAAAAAATAGCCAGGCGTTGTGGCGGGCACCTGTGGTCCCAGCTACTTGGGAGGCAGAGGCAGGAGACTCGCTTGAGCCCAGGAGTTGGAGGTTGCTGTGAGCCGTAATGCCACGGCACTCT
>CAUYTI010137263.1:0-11733 GCA_963575145.1 Galago senegalensis | reverse complement strand
AATAACTGAGAAAATGACATGAAGGCTGTGTTGACCAGTTTGACGGAAGTATTTCAGATTGCATGTGAAAACCCCACACTGTACCCCAGAAGTGCATTAATGTACATAGTTACCATTCAATAAAAAAAAAAAAAAAGAACTGGGGAACCTCAGTTAAGGTGAAAGGCCTGCTTAGTCTCATGGACTGACTATGTGGGAATCAGGAGAAACAGCTTGCCCTGGATTTGGGAGCTACAGCCTGGGCAGAAATAAGAAGGAATTACTCACCCATACTCAGTCTGCAGAGTAGAAAACAATTGTGGTAGAAAACAATTTACCAGTGGCCTGATTCTCTCTTTCCCGGCCAGTCTACCCCTCTCCTTTAGGGCCAGCACTGACTTAGTGCCCATAGCTTTCTAGGCTCAATGCTAATATGGTTTCTCTTGCTTTTTTACTAGCCATTTACTTCTCACAAGTACCATAGGGAACTAAGCAGTCAAGCACTGACATAGAAATATGCTCCTGTTCATTTGTATGACAAATCTTATAAATCCAGAAAATTGTTGCCTTGGTCAACTCCTAGGCTGGGTGGGAGGGTATCACGTATGTCAAATGCAGCTGGGCACAGTAGCTCACACTTAGAATCCTAGCACTCTGGGAGGCCAAGGCAGTGGATTGCTGCTGGAGCTCAAGAGTTTGAGACCAGCCTAAGCAAGATGAGACCCGACTCTACCAAAAATAGAAAAACTAGCCGGGCATATCGGTGCACACTTGTAGTCCTAGCTACTCGGCAGGCTGAGGCAAGAGCATCTCTTGAGCTCAAGAGTTTGAGGCTGCTGTGAGCTATGATGCCTCAGCACTTTACCCAGGGCACAGAGACTATCTCAAAAAATTAAATAAATAAAATTTTAAAATAATTTTTAAAAATACATCAAATGCTGAGTGACAAACCTCTCTTAAGGTTGTACAAGATGCTCAGGGACGATTTGATGTAGATGTAAACCGTGGAGGGGGTTATCTTGTCCTGACAACAGCTTGCTGGTGATACTGCTGAGTGGCAGCTCCACCTGTTCTGGGAGCTTCACTTAGACCTTTCTGGAGATGGTTTCCCACCTTTTCTAGTATGAGACACCACTGTGATAACACTTCATGGGTCCCATTAGTAGTACACATTTCATAGGTCCTATTAGTAGTACTTACCTCAATTATTTTAAAAATCTTTATTGACTGGCTGGGCATGGTGGCTCATGCCTGTAATCCCAGCTCTCTGGGAGCCAGAGGTGAGTGGATCTACTGAGCTCAGGAATACAAGACCAGCCTGAGCAAGAGCAAGACCCCATCTCTACTATAGATAGAAGAACTACCCAGGCGTGGTGGCAGGTGTCTGCAGTCCCAGCTACCCAGGAGGCTGAGACAAGAGGATGGCTTCAGCCCAAGAGTTTGAGGTTGCTATGAGCTAAGATGCCACAGCACTCCACCCAGGGTGACAGAATGAGACTCTGTCTCAAAAAAAAAAAAAAAAAGAAAAAGAAAGAAAGAAATCTTTATTAGCAAGAAGCTACAATGAATTCAATACCACTTGAAAGTGATTGATTTGTGTGTCACAACTGGTAGCAGCAGCCTCACACCTCAAACACAGTTCAGCCTCCAGATGGCGCGTCAGTGTGACAAGCCTCACCGGGCCCTCAGACAGAATTTAAGAGCCCCATGTGCGTTGTTTTAAGGGAAGTATTGGAATGGACAGACCGCCATTTGCCAAAGCTACTTTAAGCACAAACGCACATGGGAAAGGGTTCAGCAGCAGTGAGATTCTCGCCTTAGCCCTGCACTGGTGTCGACCTTTGGCCTCCCTGTCTTTGTTGGGCTTTTTTCCTGCCTTCAACCTGAACTGTCTCCTGCCTTCCCCCACGGCCACGGACGGACATAAATTCTGACACGTATCTCAGAGAACACTCGGTCGCTTGGCATTTCTCAAAGAGGGTTTTCTGCTCCAACTGAACAGAAAAACAGCATTTCAGCTGTGCTTCCACTTGCTCCCTTCCTGCTCCTGGTGGCCTCCAGCCACAATCCAGGACTTGCAGGCAGCCCCCTGCCCTGAGGGCCGGGCTCAGAGCCCACCTTGTGAGGATGGTCCCCAGGGCAGAAGGGAGTCATTTATGAAGCTCATGACAATTGATTCATGCTGCCTGGATTGTCTGCTGTTCCTCCACCACTGGGCCGTTGGGGCTTGTTTCCTGCTCTCACTACAAATATCTGAGCACTGAAGACACACCAGTCCCAGCTTCTGAGCTTGATCTCAGCTGAGAGCTGGGACCAGGGGACCTACCGCAGGCTCCCTCCTGTGAAGGCAGATGGGGAGGTGACCCGTGGAGAGACAGGGTTGCTATTGAGGGGAGAGGAGAGATTGGAGCTGCTACCAGTGTCTGCCTGAGTCGCTGAGAAGTCTGCTAAGAAAAAGGAGAATTCTGATTAGAAGGAGCTAAAAACTCTGGGGAGACATTTCTACCTAATTGAGAAAGAAGTTCAGATCACAGCCAGGACCACTGTGGAGACCACCCCATTCTAGATGATCTCCAACCCGAGTCATAGTGTTTCTCTCTGCAGAGCTGCAGGTGAAGGGAAAGAGGAAAACACTGCGAGGTCTCCCAACCAGAGCCCCTGGGACTGCTTTCTTAAAGGTAAAATGTGGTTCGTCACTCACTGGTCTACAGTGCGGTGGCCCTTCAGAGCAGGGACGAGGACTAGGACGCAGCGTGAGCCCAGACCATACGGCCATTAACAAGGAACCCTGGGGAGGGGATTCTTGACCCATCCTACTTGTTATTATAAACTTTTGGCTTGTCTAGCTGCTGGGAAGCAGTTTAATTAAAAGCTGAAAGAAGTTAAAAGTGGTTGTCAGCCGGGTCAGTCTACAAATCCAAACTGTCACTTACTAGTCACTGGACTCAGGCAGTCCCTGAACCTCTTCTTCTGTCCATTCCTGCAGTCAAAACAGCCCCTTCTTGTAGAGCCACTGTGGCCAACAGGCTTACAATGAATTTGGGTCACAATTTTACAGTGATTCAGCACGGCAGTTTAACAAGCTTAGTTCTAAGTGTGGTAAAAGTAGGCCCTGGTGAATATTAACTTGATGAATTACTACAACAATAAATTCTTCAGGAGAAGTACTGGGGAAAATATTTATGACTGATAAATTGCGTGCAGGGTGTTTTACAAAGGCATGCTGACACTTTGTGAGTCGGATTGGCACCACGTCTTAGAGAGTACAGTTTAGGAAAGAAATAAACACTGCCAGTCCCCCATGTCCATGGACTGACTTCTCTAGAGTCAGCCAATTGTGCATCAGAGATACCTGGGGGAGAATGGGTGTTTGCATCTGTATTAAATATGTGAGATACCTGGGGAGGAATGGGTGTTTGCATCTGTATTAATATGTGCAGACTTTCCCCTTGTTATTATTCCCTAGACAATACAGTAAAACAACTATTTACATAGCAGTTACCTTGCATTAGGTATTATACATATAAGTCATTTAGATATGAGACTATCTTGTAGGTTATATGCAAATACTGTGCCATTTTTTACCAAGGACTTGGGCCTTTATGGATTTTGGTACTCACCACAGGCCCTGGAACCCATCCCCTGTGGATACCAAAGGATGACTGTATAGGGTCCTGCAAAAGTGGCCTTGGCACCAAGATAACTACAAACTACTCCTGATTCTGCTGCAAAATTGGCTTTGTGGCATCAAACAAGCTGACTTCAGACTTACTGGTTTTTCATTTGTAAACTGAAGACATTGGGCCACATTACATCGAAGATTCATTTCTATTCAGACAGTGGATAATTCTGTAATGGTCTCTGGTACTTCTGCAAGAAAAGCTCCTTGTAAAGCAAGTCAAAAATGGTTTTAAGGCAAAACGCTGATCTATGTCTATTTCAACACAGGCCGTGTTTTCACCAGAATAACCCTCCCCCATCATCATTGCTACTGCTTACTGTTTTTAGGCAGTCCCTGAATTACAAACATCCAACTGAGATACGACTCACACTTACAAAATGAGGCTATTGTAGGTAAGGCAACTGTACCTGTTCCAACTTACATAGAACTGCAACATAAGAACAAACCTACAGAAGAACCTGTCTTGTTCATAACCTGGGACTGCCTGGACTGTGTTCTAGACTCTGCACTAGGATATGTCATACACACGATTTCATTCAATCCTCTCAGCAATTCTTACCATGTCACAAGATGCATTCACAGAAGAAGAGATTTACACTCCCTGAAAAAAGAATAGTCATGGTGGACTGCAGGACTTAAAGCCCACTTGTTAGTGGTCTGTGCCAAGTGCCTTGTGTACTTTTTGCCAATCCTCACAACAGCTCTACAAAGCAGGTAATGAGGTGTTGTGTTAGTTTTCTGTTGCTGTGTAACAAATTACCACAAACTAGGTGGCTAAAAATTACACCCACTCATCTCTTGACATTTCCGCAAATCAGGAGTCCAACGTGGCTTAGCTGGGTCCTCTGCTCGGGGTCTCACAGGCTGCAATCAGTGTCAGGTGGGCTGTGTTCCCACCTCATGTCATCGTAGTAGCCAAGCTTGCTGGCCGCTGGCCCCTGAGATGGCTGAATGGTTGAGGAGCTGAGGTTCCTGCCTCCTTGCTGGCTGTCAGGTAGGGCTGTTCTCTGCTTCTAGAGGACGCATGTCTTCTCCACACCAAGACAGTCCATCTCTTCAAGGCCATCAGGAGAATTGTCCTGATTCTAGTATCTGACCTCTAGACCTTCTTTTCAAGGACTCATGTGATTAGGTCAGGCGAATCCGTGATTATCTATCTGTCATTAACTTAAAGCCAACCAATCAGGTACCATAGTCATTCTTTTTTAACCTTAGTCACTTTTGCAGAATCCTTTCATCTTTGTCATGCAATGTACAATAATCATGGGTGTGACGTCCTACCCTACTCTCGGGTCTCACCTCACTCATACACACCAGAAGGTGGGAACCTTGGAGCCAGTCTAGAACTCTGCTAGCACAAGTCCTGTTTCAGAAGTCACAGTCGCATGTCTCAACCCCATGAGTAGCAGACATTGACACTAGACATGCAATCAAGTGGGAGCCCTGAAACCCAGCTCCTCTCACGCAGCTCCCTGTTCTAAAAGCAAACTTTACTATCTCAAAACAAACCCTTTATTGGAAGTCATCTGGTGTGAGTATTGTTCATAAAAGTACTTGACCACGTGTCAGACTCAGTGCTGTTCAGTCCTGACCAAAATTTCCCAGGGAAACTGGCTCAGTGCACCCCTCAGTCAGTTCCAGGCCTGGGCATCAAACCCAAGTACCCAGCAACCAGCCGACACAAACCACCCATAAGTCATGTGACCCAAGGGAAAATACATCCTCACTCCATTCTCTCTTTGCTCTCTCTCTTGCCCCTCTCTGCTGTCTTTGCCCTGGAATCCTACTGCTGCTCAGGAAGCTTCACTACCAGGATAATTTCCTGTTGGGGGGTGACAATTCCTCTCCTGCTCAGCCCTGTGCCTCAGACATACTAAGCACTCAACGAGCATCTGTTGGGTTGAACTCTCTTCCTCACCTGATAATAAACATGTCTTGGGCTACCTCTGTTTCCTGCCCCAAAGTTTCACATGTTTGGGGCACGTGAGTTAAGGCACCATTCCCTGTGCCTAGAGTCATGCATGCTTCAGCCCCCTAGTTCCCTGACCAGACCAGGGAATGTTCCTGCAAGCTGGCTCAGACGCGTCCCACTTTTCTCTGTGTGGGTAGCCACATGTTGCGCTCTTCCTACATGAGGGAGCAGCGTGCAAGGTACTGATCTGATGGGCACCTATTTTTTTTTTTTTTTGAGACAGAGCCTCAAGCTATTCCCCTGGGTAGAGTGCCGTGGCATCATGCTCACAGCAACCTCCAACTCCTGGGCTCAAGTGAGTCTCCTGCCTCAGCCTCCCAAGTAGCTGGGACTACAGGTGCCCACCACAACACCCGGCTGTTTTTTGGTTGCAGCCATCATTGTTGTTTGGCGGGCCCGGGCTGGGGATTCGAACCCGCCACCTTAGGTGTATGTGGCTGGCACCTTAGCCAGTTGAGCTATAGGCGCCGAGCCCACTCTTTTTTCTTTTATACCCAGGGTCTTGCTGTCACCCAGGCTAGAGTGCAGTGGGGGTGACCACACCTCACTGTAACCAAACTCCTGGCCTCAAGCCATCTTTTCACCTTGGTGTCCCAGAGCACTGAGATTACTGGCCACCATATTTGGCCAATTTAAGGGTTCAAATGAGAGCAGATATAAGGAAACTCCACCTCAGTCTGAAGAAATTAATCTGATTAAGGGAAACAAACCATCTGTACTTCAAGATTTCACTTCAACAGAAATATAGAAATCCTGGTAGAGCATTAAGAGAAGTTAGGGGAAAGTGGATCAGAGCTACTAGGAGTCTAATTCTACTGAAGACAACTTCTCCTCCTAAAAGTCTGAGAAAAGGTGAGGGAATTTTGACTGACAGGATTAACTGGCTGGCGAAGTTGTTAGGTAGTAAGTTGTCTTTCCCAGGAAGGAGGACAAGGGCAGGGCCCCAGGCTCCCATCTTGATGCCACCCACACTCATTCTGTTCCAAGTGATTGCTTAACCCTGGCAGGAGGGCACGCTCTACTAATTCACCAATCAGAACTCAACGTGCCAAGTGCAAAAGGCCATGGAGCACTCCCGCCTAGCAACAGGTGCGGCAGTCTCACAGGTGACCCACAACAGCCTGAAGACTGAGCACCATGTGGTCACCCCCCAACACACACACACAATGTGCTCTCAGAGAGGCTCAGAGGGCCACATGTGCACTCTGGTCGAAAGGTGACCTCTAGAGCCACAAGGTAGGCCTGACCCAGGCCACATAACAGAACTGCCACCATAACCTCTGCCTCTGCACACCTGCCCTGGTGATGGAGGCCCATTTGCTATCTATGGCAAATGCATCTTGCTCTGCAAACTAGTATTTTGCTTTCTCTGTAAACCTACCTTTCTCTTCCTTAATAAACTTGGCTTCATGCTTGCTTTACTTTGGGGTGTCTGGTCATTTTTCAACCAACAGCAATCCCACAATCCAGAGACCTTGGCAGCTACCTGAAACCCCAATGTTTTGGGAGGTGGGTGGCCGAATAGAAGTCCAACAAAGTGAAACTTCAAACTAGCAACTCTAAATAGAACCTAGGGAGGCTCAGCGCCTGTGGCTCAAGCAGCTAGGGTGCCAGCCACATACACCTAAGGTGGTGGGTTTGAATCCAGCCCAGACCTGCCGAACAACAATAATGGCTGCAACCAAAAAATAGCCGGGCATTGTGGCGGGCGCCTGTGGTCCCAGCTACTTGGGAGGCGGAGGCAGGAAACTCGCTTGAGCCCAGGAGTTGGAGGTTGCTGTGAGCTGTGAAGCCATACCACTCTACCCAGGGGGATAGCTTGAGGCTCTGTCTCAAAAAAAAAAAAAAAAGAACTTAGGGAGAAAATGTCCTATTAACTGAGAGTTATAATTGCCAAATTAGGAACCACTAGGAACAGAATAAAAGAGAATTGGTAAATTTAGACTCAATTTTAGTGAATAAAAACGTCTTCAGAAACAAATAATAATGTTAAAAATGAACTGGTATCTTAGACTTTTTTTAAAATTAGGGGTAAAATAAGAATAATTACAAAGTCAGAAACCAAAGATTCAAGGAAAACAAGTCAAGAAGAATTTGTGGCAGTGCGATCTTCACTGGTGCTGACGGGGCCCAGTGTGCATGTGGTGTGGGAGGTGCCTGAGGAAACCAGCATGGCCACACAGACGCTTCCTGATACCAAAGCTACTGAAAGGGCCACAGAACGGGGGAAGCAGCTTGTGGCCACCTTTTCTAAGGTATGAGAGACTTGTCAGAACAGCATGAAAATGACAGACCAAAAATGCTAAAAAGAATGAAAAGGGTGGCACCTATGGCTCAAGGAGTAGGGTGCCAGCCCCATATACCGGGGTGGCGGGTCCAAGCCTGGCCCCAGCCAAAACTGCAAAAAAAAAAAAAATAAATAAATAAATAAAATAAAATAAAAATAAATAAATAAAGCTCAATGTAAAATACATCACAAAGAGAGAACACGGTTTCTTAATTTTTACATTTGCTTTTATCCCTAGTAGTAAATACACAGGACTGTTAGACTTGATCACAAGAGAACTCGAGTCAGAATAGTCACGGAGCCAGTACGAGAAGACCCAAAATGCTTTAAACCAGCAGCTCTCAACCTGCGGGTGGCGACCCCTCTGCAACAATGAAAATACATCCTGATAAGACATTATCAGATATTTACGTTACAATTCATAACAGTAGCAAAATTACAGTCATGAAGTAGCAATGAAAATAATTTTATGGTTGGGGGTCACCACAACATGAGGAACTGTATTACAGGGTCGCAGCATTAGGAGGTACTAGCAAGGTTGAGAACCACTGCTTTAAACGAATTCCCTTCTGTGCGCAGAAATGGAGGTGTTGACTAATGAATTCACCTCAGCCTGGAGGCAGGATTTCAGCTACGACAGAGCTCTGGCCTTTGCCATGTCATGTGGCTGCATTTTAATAGCCTGAATGAGGATGAAGTCGTCATGCTTCTTTAACCGTGGGTGTCAAAGTTGATAGGTACAGACAGTCTGTTGTATGCTAAATAATATATTAACAAGTCCTGACAGTTTGTACTGATGGATCAAATATATTCCTGTGAAAAAGACTTAGAGGGCTGAGCTTACTGCAAGTTCTGTACATGTCAAAGAGTGCTGTAACCACCCCAGGCCCAGACGGCATCTCAGGCAGCAGACTGGATGGTACAATGAATGCCCCACCTGAGTTACGCCTTCTGCTTCTAAGAATAAAAGAAACTGGACATGAGGAGATGGCAGAATTTTTTTTTTTTTGAGACAGAGTCTCACGCTGTGCCTTGGGTAGAGTGCAGTGGCATATTCATAGCTCACAGCAACCTCAACTCTTGGACTCAAAGATTCTATTCCTTCAGCCTCCCAAGCAGCTGGGAATATGGGGGCCAGCCACAATACCCCACTATTTTTTCTATTTTTAGCAGAGATGAGGTCTTCCTCTTTCTCAGGCTGGTCTGGAACTCCTGAGTTCAGGCAATCCACCTGCCTCGGCCTCTCAGAGTGCTAGGATTATAGGCGTGAGCCACCATGCCGGGTGAGATATTACATATTTTACTGGGACTCCATGGGGGGGTGGGGGGTTGGGAAGTCAATTTTAACACACAATCCTCATTTATTTGCCCTTGCCCAGATGCACAATCTAGGGTCTTTGTAACTACAGTTACAATCTGTAAGGGCCTATTCCCTAGAATGGGTAGCAATACAGTTCTTAAAAACAAAAAGCTCCTGAGCTTAGAAAAGGCTTTGAAGAAGTGTGGTGTATACTGCAGTGATTATTAGCCTCAAATTGTTTTCTAACTAGATTCCTAGTACAGTGAGATATACCAACAAAAAGCATTTGCAAGAATGAATGAAGTACACCAGCGTCTCCTTCATGCAACTGGAACTTCAAAATACGTCCATAAAAAAAATGAAGAAATAAATGAATTTAGCTCAGCTGTTTTTATTAGTATTAATGGACCTATTTTGGAATTTTCCTTTTAGAAAAATGTGATCTTTGGGGGAAATTCAATGCATACATATTCTATTTTCTTTTTCTTTTTTCTTTTTTTTTTTTTGAGACAGAGCCTCAAGCTGTCCCCCCCTGGGTAGAGTGCTATGGCATTACAGCTCACAGCAACCTCCAACTCCTGGGCTCAAGCGAGTCTCCTGCCTCTGCCTCCCAAGTAGCTGGGACTACAGGCACCCGCCACAACGCCCGGCTATTTTTTGGTTGCAGCCATCATTGTTGTTTGGCGGGTCCGAGCTAGGGATTCGAACCCGCCACCTTAGGTGTACGTGGCTGGCGCTTTAGCTGGTTGAGCTATAGGTGCCGAGCCTGTTTTATTTTTCTTAAGACAGCTTAATGAGAGCTTACTCTCATCCTGGGTAGAGTGCTGTGGCATCATCATAGCTCACAGCAACTTCAAACTCTTGGGCTCAAGTGATCCTCTTGCCTCAGCCTCCTAAGTAGCTGGGATTACAGATGCCCTGCCAAGGGGCCCAGCGTGTTTTTTCTGACTAGGTCTTAACTCTAGCTCAGGCTGTTCTTGAACTCCTGAGCTCAAGCAATCCATCTGCCTTAGCCTCCCAGAGAGCTGAGATTACAGATATGAACCTCCGTGCCTGGCCTATATATTCTATTTTCTATAATACTTATATGACACAGTATATATCACCATACTCAAATGACTCTGCTAAGAGCCACTATTTAGTTGAAAAAAACTCCATCTCCATTAATTTTGCTTCCTTATAAAAGGACACAAAACCCCTAATCACTCCTGATGCTTCAAAATTACCTGCCACAGCAACTGCTATGAAGGCATTGTAGCTTCTTTTAGCCTAATTCATCTTAAAATTAACAGAAATTTAAAAATAAAGTCATTTTAGTAATACTTTGTAAAACATCAGACAACTAGACACATAGAGCCAGCCACCTTGGCCTTCTTGAGCAGGTCGACGATGTCGAGGCTCATGGAGGCCAGCTCCCGGCTGGGCATGCTCTGCAGCTGGGTGACGATGAACAGCTCACAGATGTGCTGCAGCCGGGACACCTGGTACATCTCAGCGCAGATCAGGAGACACATGGCCTGGAAAATGCCAGCTGAAGAGAGCAGGGAAACGAGAGAGAGCAGACAGTAAGACCATTTCTTTAAATGACTCTTAAAAAAATACCCATGCCACAAAAACGAAAACTCATGCTGACAGTCTCATGGAGTGTAGACAGAATGGTTGGGAGAGCCTCAGGGAGCCAGCATTCCACGCGAGATCTAGCTCCATTTAATCCACTTGGCCTTCACACTCAGAGGATTCTCCAGAAAAGGTGAATTCCAGAACTCTCAGCTAAACCTTGCGTTAGATAAACTAAATTCCTGCAGCTTTTCTTTCTTGGCTTTAGCCTCCAGGTAGTTTGCTAGTTTACTATTTTGTTTTTATTGTGGTAAAATAAATGTAGTACAATTTGCCATGAAACCATTTTTATGTGTACAGTTCAGTGGCACAAAATACACTCACATTGCTTGCAACCATCACCACCATTTTCATATTTCCAAACTGAAACTCTGTACCCATTAAACAGTAACTCCCCATTTCCTCTTTTCTCCTAGCCTATAACAACCACACCATTTGGTTTTTTAGAAAAGAACTTCCTTATAAGTCTGGTTTTTCATGTAATTCTCTTCCTATGTCTCCTTAAAATTCTTACAATCTTTTGTAGCTATGGAATCAAGAACATTGTGTATAGTAAATATTTAACGCCATGACTTGATTACTTTTCTTTCTACAATCTTCCCAAAGCATATATTTCAGTATCTGGCTTAACTTTTTGATTATTAATTTTGACTTACTTTCCCCCACAATTTTACCACTTTCCAAAGTGCTTTGTCTTTTTTTTTTTAGGTTTTTTTTTTTTTATTGAATGGTAACTATGTACATTAATGCACTTTTGGGGTACAGTGTGGGGTTTTCACATGCAATCTGAAATACTTCCGTTAAACTGGTCAACACAGCCTTCATGTCATTTTCTCAGTTATTGCTTTAAAACGTTCACGTTCAACTCTTAGAAAGATACACCTGTACCCCTATAA
>CAUYTI010137260.1:0-14193 GCA_963575145.1 Galago senegalensis | reverse complement strand
CCCGCCAAACAACAATGACAGCTGCAACCAAAAAATAGCCAGGTGTTGTGGCGGGCGCCTGTGGTCCCAGCTACTTGGGAGGCAGAGGCAAGAGACTCGCTAGAGCCCAGGAGTTGGAGGTTGCTGTGAGCTGTAATGCCATAGCACTCTACCCAGGGGGACCGCTTGAGGCTCTTTCCCAAAAAAAAAAAAAAAAAAAAAACAACAATGTAAGAGCTGGATGTGAGACACTCAAAGTCTCAGAGGTTGGGAGACAGTCAGGAGTCCGCAAAGACTGAGAAGGAGCTCCTTGTGAGGGAGGAGAAAACCTTGTCCTAGAAGCTTCATAAAGAAAATGTTTCAAAGAGGAAGGAGACATTAACTTGGTCAGGTGATGCTGAAAATCAGTTAAGAGAAGGGTTACTGACTTCTGACCTTTAGATTTGGCAAAACAGAAGCCATGGGTGGCCTTCATGAAAGCAGTTTTTGTGGAGTTGAAAGGTAGAAGGTCTGGTCTGATTGATTTCATAGTAAAATGGGATGAATAAAGAGAAGTACAAGACTCTTTACAGCAAGAGGAGCAGAGAAGTAGGGCTTTCAGGGGCTAGAAAAGTGGGTTAAGAAGATTTGTTTTTGTGTAAATAATGTATCAAAATGTTTGCATGTCAATGAGAATGACCCAGTGACAGAGAGAAAACCTTACAATGACAGTGAAAGAAGAAATTCTTTTTTACTAGATAAAAATGTAGTTATTATTAAGTAGCTGGTATTTATTTATTGAGTGCTTAGTGTAAGGCTGAGCACTATGTGTTTTGATCGCAAAGCAGTGATTTATTTCACACAAGTTTAGGAGCTAGATATTATTACCCTCATTTACAAAGAAAAGTTTAGTCCCTATTTCTAAGGTCACACAGATAATAAGCCACAAAGTAAAAAATGTCATTCATATTTATCCGATTCAAACAGGGGGTGACCTAGGGTATTCCCTCATTTCTTTACTTCCTGTGATGGTACAGCTGGGACACAGGACTCATTTTGTAGATATTCTTTCTGTAAACGTACGAATGAAATGCTCAATACACATACATACGTGCACATACACATGTGCATTTGTACACACATGCAGGATCACGGGGGAAAGGAACTTGGCAGGACAAGTGAGAGGAGGGTAAGATTAGTTCTTTCATCCGACTGGAAATTCCCCCCTGAGTCCTACAGAGGTGCTAACAGAAACAAAAGGAACCATGGAGGCTGGTGTCCATCCCTCCACTCCTTCACAACTTCCCAAGTGAGCCCTACTTCAACCAATTAAGACATGAGCTATGAAGAGCACACACGTGTTAGAAGGGAATAAAACTTAACAGAAGTCAAGTGAGGGAGGGAATGGAGTGGAGAAGAGGGGCAGACACCTACCTAACAGGTAGAATGAACACTATCTGGATGACAGGCACACTTATAATCCGAATCAAGCATTACTAAAGCAATCCCCATAACAAAAACTATTTGCTCCCTCCCCCCAAAAAATTGAAATTAAAAAAAATAAAGACATAGCTTTGTGACAAAGGCCTTCAACTGCTGATAATATTTCTGAACACTGCAGGCAAGAAGGAAGGATTCCTGGTTCAAGATATAATATCACCCCTTCTGGATACACAAGATTGAGGGTGAACTGCTGACACATACCTTCTGTCCGAACAGAAAACAGTGTTAGTAACAAAAACTTAGTAAAAAGATCAAACATCTTCTCCACTGATGGGAATCTTATGCCCTTCTTCTCCACCCTACCTTATATCGTATCTTACAATTAGTTTATATCAAATAATATGACTTCTAAACTCACAGGCATTGCATTTAAACCAATAAACAGGAATATATTTTAATTTCTAGGACATTTCCCCACAGAATATAAAATGGATTGAAATCGTGGTGAAATCTTGACCTTCCATTAGCTGTTCCTTACATTCTGCAAACACAGAGAATCCTTGTAAACCACTTGTAACATTCCAACATGAAATTCACCCTCACACAATGAACACTAACCCTTTGTGAGGAAACCCCCATGCACTTTCTTGCTTTTTGCTACAAAAGATTCATCATTCCTCAGGGTAATAATGAATCTTTTCTGGTAATCCACTAATATGTTGGTGCTGTGGAATGATGAGCATATCAATTTCTATACGTTTTTAGATAATATATTTAGCTCTGAGTTGAGAAAATTCCGCAGGCTTTGAGAGTCATTCTATTTTCTTTCCTCATTAAATTCTAGCTTCATTTATGCCATCTCTGATATTAGCAATCATATTTTCAATAGAATTTTAAATAGCATTATTTCAATTTCAGTGCACAAACAAGTGATATAGCCATTCTTGAGTTCATTATAATCTCCTTAGCTTTAATTATTGTTCCTGAGGATACTGTGTCTTCCTAGTTGATGGGCTTTAAAATATATTCCCATTTTCTATTCGAAAGCAGTTCCTTCTAGTTGAGGCAAAAATGGACCTGTGCAAACAATTTATTCTTTTGAAACTGTATTTTACTGTATTTAACCCATTAGATACTAGAATCTGATTTCATGCAACAATTTAAAAACCCAGAAATTTAAAACCATAATTTTAGAAAGCCATAGAACTTAACATAAATCACCAAAAAAGATGAATTTTGAGATCAAACCTTGAAGTGTCAGGACTTTAAAATTAGAATCTCATTTTGATACATTTTGAATAGTGTAGGAATATTCAGTTCCATTTGGGACTTCTTCATGTAACAAATATTTGTTTTGTGCTATTTTTATGGCAAACATCTAATAAATGTTAGTTGAATAAGTATTTACCACTACAGGTAAAAAGAAACAGGGTGATTAGATTGAAATATGTGAGCAAAACTTCATAGCAATTATGAAATTAACTAAGAGCATTATCTCAAAAAATTGAATGCTTATAAAAAGAGATGTTGAATCTCCTCTGGAAATTTTTTAAACATCTAAAGACTAAGCGGGAGAGTGGGGTCTCAATATAGTACGGGAAGTGTAAAACTACAAAAAGCAGGAAAGGGGGGTTTGGTGCTTGTGAAATCCATTTGGCTTTGCTAACCAGCCCTTATCAATATTAGACTCCTGCCTTCCCATGGAGATTGGGGGCTGGGAGCACTATATCCAGCTACTATTGTATCTGATACAAACAGTAAATTCTTGCAGCAGCCTTGAACTTTCTTAAGTAAGCACTTTAAGGGGACTGGAGTCATCCTAGGGATGCAGGCTTGAGTTATCAAAGCCTATGTCAGTGTTTGTTCAGGCTTTAGAGCAGGGGTCCTCAAACTACAGCCAGCAGGCCACATGCAGCCCACCTAGGACATTTATCCAGCCCGCTGGGTGTTTTTGCCGCCACTGCCTGTCCTGCTTAGCAGCTGACTCATCACAGGCCTTAGCAGCTGACTTGTCATGGCCCTCCAGTAGTCTGAGGGACAGTGAACTGGCCCTGTGTTTAAAAAGTTTGAAGACCCCTGCTTTAGAGGCATGGTTGAGACCTAGTCAAGAAGAGAAGCTTGGCTAGAGGTAATTGGAGGAGAGACTGTCAGTGTTCACGTACATGCATACCTGTGTACTATAGTCACAAATCACCAACAAGCGCTGCTTTGGGTGGCAGACACCAGACGTGTTACACAGTTTACATCTGGTGCAATCACAACAATTATCTGCATTATACAGATAAAGAAACTGCGAGTTAGTGTTCAAATAACTTACCTAAGATACTAAGTCACACCACCAGCATTTGACAAACCCAAGTCTGTCTGTCTGTCTGTTTCCAAAGCCCTAAGTCTATGTAAATTGTCTCCTGTTGTAGTTCAATACACAATATATAAATTTCCAGGCACAAGCGCATAGGTGAGGTGTTGAAGAATGTTCACAAAGAACTGTATATCCAAGAGACATAAACTTGGCTCACCAGGTATTCCTTCTACATTTATCTACAGTTGTTAGAAGACCTTGAGCAAGTGCCATGCCTCATGTCTATAATCCCAACTCTCTGGGAGGCCACAAGGCAAGTGGATGGCCTGAGCTCAGGGCAAGACCCTCTCTGTACCAAAAATAGAAAAAAAAAAAATGGCACGGTATCATGGCAGGTGCCTGTAGTCCCAGCTACTGAAGCAGGAGGATAGACTGAGTCCAAGAGATTGATTGATGCTGCTATGAGCTGTGATGATTCCATGGCATTCTATCCAGGGTGACAGACTTTGTCTCAAAACAAACAAACAAACAAAAATAGAAGACCTGGGGCCATCCAGTTCCAGGCTTCTTAACATTTCAGCCTCACAATGGGTCTGTAATAGGCTACATCTTTTCTGGGACTCAAAAGCGTTATGGAGTCAGGTATGTGCATATTCAAATACATTTTGGTTGTCATGTCTCTTCTATGAACCTGACCCCAGAGCCAATCAACTCGTTTCTAACCCTAGGAAAATACAAATTTCTCCTCCAACACAAAATGTTATTCTGTATTAGTACAATCCTCCATTTCTTTAATTTCTATTATTTACTTTTCTCTTTCTTTCTTTTTTAAAGAAATGTCTTTTTTTCTGAATATATAAATTATACATATTACCTAAAAACTATATAGTGAACACTCTTCATGAATATTTGTCTGCAGCTTTAATTAAGGTAGAGTTACTGAGTGAAACAATATGAAATTCTTATAGGCTTTTAAATCTGATGCCAAATTACTTTCCAAAAATGTTGCATTTATTTACTTTGCTATGAGCAATGCTTAAGACTGGCAGTTTCAACATACATACAATGTCATCAATTATTCAATTTTAAAAGGTAGACTTTCTGATTTGATGAATTAAAAAATATCTTTTCTATTTGCATTAATTTGAATAATCATGAGGCTGAACAATTTTGCATATTTATTTTCATATTTATATTTCTTATTTTATAAATTGTTCATAACTCATTGACTTTTAAAAATCTTATTCATAAGAGACCTTTTATTTAAGGTAATTATAAGTAAATAAAATTTATAAATTATGTTATAGTAAAATATAGTTATATATTTATATACAAAATATAAATATATAATATATATTGTATACAATATTTTGTATACAAAATTGTGTATGTATCAAATCCATTTAGTTTGTCGTTTATTAGATTTTCATATTTCCTTGCAATATTCAAGTAGCCTTGAGTTTTTAAAGGACAATTATATCAGTATTTTTAGATGTAATTTCTTCAGCACTTTGAAGGTATACAAAATTTTCTCAGACAGGGAATAAACATGAAAATTTTTCTTTTAGATTTTGGTTTTCCTTTTGGTTTCATTTCAAATTTAATTGGCTACATGTTATAAGGTAAAGACTTCTTCCCCAAATAATTTATTTTGCCAAAAGCATTATGTAATAGTAATCCATTGATTCCTCATTAGTTTATTGTAACTTTATCATAAATCCTATTCTATATTTCCAAAAATATAGATATTTTTGTATTAGTAGCATAATGTTTTAGTTATTATAGCTTTTAGTGCATTTAAGTATCTTAAGGATAAATTCACTTGAAAAATAAATGTATGATATCTTTTTACATAATAAAATTTTATGTAAAATTTTATCTTTATTATTATTAGTTCAATCTCATTAATTTGTTATTTTAATCCTTGATATCCTTACTTTAATGTCTTTCCCTTTATCTGTCAAAGCTGAAAGAAAGTGTCAGTCTCAACAATATTAGAAGTCCTGTTTATTTTAGATTTTGCTTGTATTTTTAAAAATATTTTAAAATACATTTCACTGATACACTGTTAAAATTTAATCATTTTTATTTCATTTGGGGCTAGGTATAATTTTTGAAGCAGTTAAAGTATTTTTTTTAAAAAAACAACTCCTACAGACTTTGTCTTTTAGTAGGTAAGATTATGACATTTGTGTTTATTTTAAAGATGTATGTTTGGCTTTTATTTGGGCAATAAATAATTATTGAGTTTCTGTGATATATCAGAAAACTGGGAAATTCCAGTAAACAAGACAGACGAGATCTTTATCTTTGGGAATTTCATTGTAGTCAGGAGATAAAACACCTACGGCATCATAATTTCTTTTCTTTTATGTTTCTTTATCTTCCATTTTTTAACCTTGTACTTATTAATTTACTTTCATTTTTTTCTGGATTTGCAAGTTATATACTTTATTTTCAATTTTAAAAGATAACAAATAGAATTTCATGTTTTGATTTCTTTTATGTAAGACTGTATTACTTTTACTCATCACAAAATTTTAATATTTGTTAATGCAACCTGCAGTTTCAACTACATGGTTGTGTTTGGTGATTATTTTTTTCTTTTCTCTTTTTATAGTAATTTTAAAATTTTTATTCAATTTCATAACAGATTGTATAAATAATTATTTAATTTAAAATAATATTTTAAATAATATTTACACCACTTTATTATAAATGTCATGTCATCACTATCCCTTTATGAGCTTTCAAAACACTTGAGATCTTAATTTTGATCTATGGCTCCCTTAAATGGAATGTTCTTTTTCAGTAATTTGTTATAATTATTTTTTGAATCCCTGCATGTCTGGAAATACATATTGTGACCTTAATAAAGGGCACTATAAAAAAATTTAAGACATAAAGAACACTATCACTTGACATCAGATCTCAACCAGGAAAAGTATAAGACCAGTCTGTTTATCTCTTTGAGCAACCCAATTGCTCTCCTGCTTCTACATTATTTTATTAGGAATCTCCACTCCCAGGATGTCTCTCTTTAGTAGATATTTTTCATGAGAAATGACCATGAGCCATGTCCAAGTGCAAACTCTGGTCTCTGCAATTGGCTTTGAAATTCATGTTCAATTAGTCCCCTAATTTGCCATCTTTCTAATCAGTCTTACTGTTGTTGTTTTCCGTTTATAATTTTTTAAATACATGCTCACAAGAGACACTTTTTAACAATTAGAGGTACGTGTGGTTTCTCAGTGTAGGTTTATCCAGAAGTCCCTGAGATGACAATCTAAGAACATGTTGTATAATGGTGAAGGAACCACATAGCAAAGTAGGGCCTTGAGGCAGGGAGGGGAGGACAGCAAATTGAAGGTGCCCTGTGAGGTCACCAACATTGTGGGTAACTGGAACCAAATCCTGTGAGGCAAGTCTAGGAAGCTGGTTGGCTTTCAGAGGGACTGAGGGTATATACCAACTCCTGTTAGTCATTAGTTGAGGGCCTCTAGAGGGGCGTGGCTGTTTCTTCTCTAGCACAACAGGCCTAAGCAAAAGGACCTCTCTAAGAAAATGATGGAGACAAAGGCAGTTGGAATCAAACCCACATTTATTCAAACGCTCAGACCAGGGGATAACATCAATCAGCAGAGTTAAATAGTTTATGTGGATTATTTAGTTAATCTTCACAGTAATTTTTTTAAAAAATTACGATTACTATCTTTAATTTCTAGATGGGGAAACCAAGAGAGATTAAAAAAGCTATAGAACCAGCATTTGACCCAACAATCTAGTAGTGAGCCTACACTCTTCACCAATGCAGCAGGGTAATTTGTGGACTGAGGTGGTTGCCTCTCCTGTCCTCAATCCCTGGCTGTTGACAGTCTGATGGCATTCAATAAAACTGTTCTCTGTACATACACACATACATATGTATACACACATCATACACTACACATATGTGTATATATAAAGCACTATATATACTATGTTATCATATGTGTAATATATGTTATATGTAGGTCATTACAAAAGTTTTGAGATACAGAGAAACCAAGAAACATAATATCTGTGGAGACAAGAAGTAAAGGCATCCCTTCCAGCAACACCAATAAGCTGAGCAAGTTGAAACTTGCACAGTGAATCAGAAAGGACGCTGTCGACTGTGCTTCTTGGAATTAAAATAACAGACCCCCATGCAGTATTTCCAACCTTATATGGTGACCCATAGTTTATACACACACACACACACACACACATATATCTCAAAGGCTCTTGATTTCTTCTTTCCACTCTATCCCTCTTTTTCTTGTTGCTTTTCCAACTCTAGCATGCTAAGTCAGTCAATCTCATCCTTTCCTGTTGTTTATGAAAATTACAGCATCCCATGAACAACAACAAAAAAACCCCTTTTTGCTCTGGAGATGATATAAAAGGGAAGGGTCATGCAGACAAATCACCTGCACAGCAGAAACTCCCCTAAGGGCTGACGAGCCAGTAAGCAGACCCTGGGAAGCAGTTCTGCTCTATCCCTACTTTGGGAAGGGGTGTAGTAACCTTTACTTTGTCAAGGGTGTAGTATATTTCTTCTTTCTAATGAGCCTGACACTCTATTTTAAGTGTGGTTTTGTATTATCTATCCTGGTCCAGTCTATCCCAGGGTGTCTTCTCAGTATTTTACTAAGAAGCTGGAGTGAACTAGATACCATTTTAAATGAATAGCCCATACTTTAAAGAATAGTCATCACCATTTCCCACTGCCCTCAACCCCCAACTCCATGACCCTAGAGAGAACTTCTTTTTATTTTCACCAGTCAAGAATTCAAAATATCTATTTGCATGTAAAGGTGAGTCTTGACTCTTTTCATTCAATACAAAAAATTAAAAATTTGAAATCCTTAAAATGCAGTTTATTCATTTAGGAATTGAACTAATTTTGTCAGCATTTTGAGGGAAAGGGATTACTTTTTAAAGTTTTGATGGAATTAAACAGTTGTTTTTATTTTAAGTGGCATAGTCTTAATTGATTATTATCCACCTCAAAATCTCTCTGGTAGGAATAAATAAATAAACTAATAATTTTATTTTAGGTCATGCGACCCAGTGTTAACTTTTAAATCTACTTGGAAATCACTAAACTGCCACAGTGCTCTATCTGAGGCTTTGGATAGAATGTGACATTTAAAACAAAATATTTTAAACACATGGTTTTCCAGTTCTGGGGCTTATTTTTTCCATTTAATTCTTAAGAGTTAATCGTAGGTTGGTTTTTTACATATTTTTCACATATTCTTGAAATCATGCCAATGGTATTATAAAATAGATTACCAAAACTATAGAAACCCAAACTTAACCATTTTGTAATTAGATACATATTTTTATGTACATCTTACGTTTTTATAAGATGCATTAGTATCTGTTGTTATTTAATTCACACCCAATGTCCTTTATAACCTAAATTAAATCCTTATTGGAGACATTTATTCACACTGTAACTGTTTTCCCTAATGAACTACCAATTCATTTTCCCACACAGCATGTTCTAATTTGTGCTTGTGGTGGTTTCTGGAAACATATGGGGACCAACTGTGGTTATGTTTGGAATCTTCTGTACAAAAACATAGTAATTGCTTTTGTTTTGCTGATTGCTCTCTAAGACACTTTCCAGCCTCTTCAACTTTTTCTTTATCCATGAGGTTTTTAATTACAAATCCCCTTCTGTTTTATCAGATGAATTTCTCAGGATAAGTATATTGGATGGGGCTGGTTAATCTGTCCAGAGGTTCTGTGATCTTTAAAAAAGATCACCCCCTTGCTCATAATTGACAAATTGTTCCCAGATATCAGACATCATCAGGCTTGTTATTCCCATAGTGCTCTAAACACAAAAGCAAAAAAACCATGAAAGGTAAGAGGCTTTTTGCAACATAAAAGAGAAGGCAAGATTGGCATATCCTTTGCTTACATTTTTTTTTGAGGGGCGGGGTAAGGAGGAATAGCACCAAAAGATACAATAATACAAGCATCCTCCTGATTGATTAAAGTAGTGAAGTGTATTCTTTGGTTCATAAATAATGCTCTATTACTTTTCTTCAAAGACAAGTAAACCTTGACAGACTGACCTTTTCCAGGGCAGGAGTTGTTTCAGTGCCATAAATTATACTGTAAAACGAGTGGAAATGCTACTGAGAAGTGTGTGACAAAATAAGATTAAAGATTACTACACACAAAAGATTGTTGTTTTATTAATGGATTCCTGTCAATGGGATGAAAAATCCTCAGCTTTCTTCTGGGTGCTGGGATTGCGACAAACTGCAAATTAGGAAGGCATTTTCTAAAAGGTAAAACGTGTCAACATAACAATATTCTGATTAGTTCTTTTTTCCTTTCTCCTGTATTATATTTGCTCCTAAAACAAATTTAGTTATTGTCAAATAAGCTTGTACCATCCACAGTCATTTGCTTGCAAAGAGAAGGACCATGTTGTTGGTAGCTGGCTTTGGTGTTATGTATGCAGGCATAGCAAGATTAGAGGGAAACACTTTGCTCAACAGAAGCATGGCAGTGATATCTCCATCAGCGTGTTCTGCATTGCTATGAAAAGAAAGCATATGGTAATTCTCCAACCATTAATTTATCTGGTGAACACTCAATCTGACAGATCCATCTATGTCACTTTGAAGAAAGGAAAAATAATCACATAGTGACTTAAGCTGTGACTCTGAATTTTTTTCCAGTGCACTTGTTTCCAATTTTATTGATTAGTTTTTTTTTTTAAAAAAGCCTTGAAATTATAAAGACTAAAATAAGACCACTTAAAATATAATAAAGGATTGAAGTCTACTTAGACCAAATGAGATCATGAGAGTTCAAGGGCTTTGTAAGCACCCACATCCTGCACAAATACCACATATTATTCCTTTTAATGCTATTATTACTGCATTTTTGCTGCTGTCATTGCAATTATCCCTGCCCAATATTTCATTAAAATTGAGATCATTTAAACCATTTCTCCATGGGCTCTTTGGAACTGTGATTGCAATCTAAAATAAATAAATAAGACACTCAAAACACAAAGAGTGTGGTGGCAAAAAGGAATGAAAAAAGCAAAACAGAAAGGGAAAAAATTGACAAAGTATCAGAAAAATATTTTGAATGACAAATGTTAATAGTAAATTCCATTCAAATCTTACGGCCCCTTATTGTGTGGCACTGACAAATGTACAATTGAGTAAAACAGAAACAAAAATAATTCTATAGAATTTAATTAGTTTCCAAAACTTTCCTTAGAATTTGATCCAGCATGGTTTACTTAAATAATAAGTCCTGTTGTTAGATAGCACACATGCTCAGCATGGCATGATGCTATAAATCACTCCTTGTCACAAAGACGAATAGATACACTGGCTTTGCACTGCTTTGCCATTCTTTATAACTAGCAACAGGGTCTCAGTGTTACCTTCATTATAGTAAGAACAGGAATGTACGCCTTAATCCACACACACCATTTTAAAGATAGGTGTCAGGAAGCCAATGGACGAAACAATGCGATTAGTGCTACAACCAGCATCCATTTACTTTCTAGACAAACAAAATTCTGCTTAATGTACATGGAGCCAATATGATGAGTTGGGTAGATACTTTCCCTGTATTTTCATTATGAAAGCAGAAAGCTTTAAGTTCCCCTCACAAAGGATTTATACTTTTTCCAGTGTGTACTCTATTCATTTAACTTGTGGACTTTTTGGGGGGTGGGGGAAGACAGTCTCACTCTGTCACCCAGATCAGAATACAGGATGAATTCACTACCATTCTCTGCAGGTTCCCACTCCTGGGTTTGAGTTATCCTCCCGCCTCAGTCTCCCAAGTAGCTGGTACTGCTTGTGAACTATTTGAAGAGAGAGGCAACTACTTAAATTTTGCATCAGTTTTCGCTCAAGCCAAACAATATTTTAAATCATACTAGCTGGAAGAAAATGAAGCCATTTCCTAATTTTTAAAAATCTCCTACTTTTTCAACAACAACAAAAAGCTGTGCTAAATGAGTCCTTTTGGTAGAAAGTCTAGAAGTTCCAGGATGACTTTGTGCTGGGTTTTGAGCCCTCCTGATTCACTTGAATGAACAGAAAAGCCAAGCTCTTCTTTAGCCTGCAAGATTGCAGACAAGACAGGAATGACAGCAGATGCTAAGGATCTCCAGGATCCAGCACAGTCTTTGAAAACAAATACAACCTAAGGGTCAGAACAGTAGCAATGATTTCAAATGTAGATGTCAAGCTTTTGAGTGTCCCTAATCTGAGTACCTAATGACTTGTGTTGAATGTAAAAACTCTTTTTCCCATAACAGCTGGTCAGTTGACCTAACTTTTGTCTTGTTATTTAAAAAATTCTCTCTCCCATGATCTCTGTCCTATGAGAATGTAGAGAAGTTATTTATTAATCAATAATTGTGGGCATCAGAGCATTCACAAGTCTTCAGGATGACCAGAGTCACTACCTGACACATCCTTCTGCTTCTGTTTCTGTTTCTGACTAGGAAAGCGAATCTCCCCTGCAATTCTAAACTTTTTCTTAAGTACAAAATTCTTCCTGCTTCCAAAGTCTCTGCTTTTAAATTCCAAATTTGGCAAGATTGAATCTAAATTCCCAATCTCACAGAGTACCATCTTAAAAAAACTAAATTTTTGATATAATTGCAAGCAAGTGTTAACTCATGAGCGTCTGTCCCCTCATGTCTGCATTTGTGGGACTGAATTCATCTGAGTTTCATGAAATGACATTCTGATAGCAATGCTATAGATTGCTTCACATCATTCTTGGGAGTTGCAACAAGTTACACAGACACAATTTACATCTGCTTAGACATTTATACACATCTATATGTTTACACTCAGAACTATCTCCATTTTTGTATTATGGGAAATCTGATATGGTGTCGATGTAAATATTTAACACATCTCAGCTAAATCCAGATTAAGAATGACCCCTTAGTCACAATGTTCTCCAATATTCTAAAAACAACTAGGAAAGTCAGACAACCATATTTTTGTTAGTAACAGCTTTAGTGTTAGTACATTTGTTCCTAATACATTCATATTGACTTGAGTATACGAGATATGACACTTCAGTTCATAAACTTGACACCATGTGCTTGCATTAGAAGCACTGTACACACAACTTGGTGAGGTTTGTATATCAATGTCTCACAGTTGTGTTTGTGTCAACAGTGTCTTGTTGAGTGAAGTTCATTATTGTTGTTGCATGTTTTTGTATGTCATTGCAAGAATGTCAGAGCTTGCATTAGAGCAAAAAACAAACATTAAATTTCTTGCTAAACTTAGAAAGAGTGAAAGTGAAAAGAGGGACATGTTAGTCCAAGTTTATGGGGATAATGCCCATAAGGCAGAGTACAAATGGATTAAACATTGTTCTGCAGGGAGAGAAATTATCACTGATGAAGAGAGGTTAGGGTGGCCAATAACAAACAAAACTGATGAAAAACATTACAAAAATTCATCAATTGCGCATCAGAATCATCAGCTGACTGTGAGAAGCATAGAAGACCAAGTAAACACTTGTAGAGAAACAGTTAGGAAAATCTTAACTGAAAATCTTGGCATAAGAAAGGTGTGTGCAAAAATAGTCCTAAAGGAACTCATTGATGAACAAAAGCAAAGGAGAATCAAAGTTTGCCAAAACATTTTGAAGAAGCAAGGCAAGATGACATTTTGGACCATGTAATCTACTGGTGATGAAACATGGGTATGCCAGTGTAACCTGAAACAAAATGTCAAAGTGCACAACGGAAGTCAGATAATTCTACAGGACAAAAAAGTTTCATCAGTCCAAATCAAGAGTCAAATTAAAGTTCCTAACCTTTTTTGATATCAGAGAGATTATTCATTATGAATTTATACCAACTAGACATTTAACGAAGTTTACTATTTAGAAGTGCTGAAAAGGCTGCATGACAAAGTTAGATGCACTTTTTGTCAACACCTCATGGCTCTTGCATCACAACAATGCACCAGCTCACATGGCACTGTGAGGGAATTTTTATCCAGTAAACAAATAATTGTATTTCAATAGCCTCCATACTCACCTGATCTGGCCCCCAATGACTTTTTTCTTTACCTGAAGATAAAGGAAATCTTTAAAAGAAGACATTTTGATTGAATTCAGGACTTCAGGGGTAGTATGATGATAGCTCTCAGGGCCATTCTAGAAAGAGTTCCGAGATTACTTGAAGGGTAGATCAGGTTCTGGCATCAGTGCATCGCTTCCCAAGGGGAATAATTCAAAGATAAACCTACTGATATGTAATAATTCAAAGATAAACCAAATGAGATCTGTGACACTTTTTCTTTTTTTTTTTTTTAATTGAATGTTAACTATGTACATTAATGCACTTCTGGGGTACAGTGTGGGGTTTTCACATGCATTCTGAAATACTTCCATCAAACTGGTCAACACAGCCTTCATGTCATTTTCTCAGTTAT
>CAUYTI010137258.1:0-11242 GCA_963575145.1 Galago senegalensis | reverse complement strand
TAAGACTACATTCCTAACCTTATATAGATTCAACTTCATAAAGTAACTACGCCCCCTCAACTAACCCTATATAAGATTGTACCAATCCCTAATAAACAGCTTCGGCTCAGCCTTCTCCCTATACTGTATGAGTGGTTGTGTAATTGTGTCCAACCTTCCCCTCCCCCTCTCATACTCCGATCATGAACTCCCCTGGCCGAGTGTCAACCTTCAGTATATGGAGCCGGCACCCTACCCACCAAGCCACAGGCACTGCCCAGAATCTTGCTTTTCTAAATAGCTCTATCCCTTCTCCATTCTTTTGATCATTTCCCGCTAAGGTAGTGGAGAAAACTTGAGCTCTTGGAATGAAGTTAGACGAGAACAACTTGTGTATTTCTTCACAGTTTTATTTGAATCCCACGATGGGTCGAGGATTCTGGAGAAGTAACCCACATGAGAAAAAGATTAGGACTCTGCCGCTATGAATATACTTGGGCCTCTACCATGCTGGAATTGGTGATAAAATAAGGTCCTTTGTCCTAATTTTACACAGAAGCACTGCAGGCTAACTTAAAGCTTCTTGCATTTGTAATGAAAGTCCGATGATAGGGAATGATTCAGCGTGGCACTCTCCCTTTCTGGTTGTAGCCCTGTACCCAGCATCGGTGCCTGGCACCCACCAGGAGGACAACCAGTGATGAATGAATAAAGCTTAAAGCATCTCCAGGCAGACGGTCTCAAAGAGAAGACAGCCAAGTCTAGGGCAACAGTCTAAATAACATCTGTCTAGAAACACCTGATTTGTCCCTTTTCCTCTTATTTCTCAAACTCTGCTTTTTCTTTGATCCCCATTTATCTTTTTCTTCCCTTTATTTTCCTGCATTTCTCCCTCCAGACCCTTTTCTATGGGCGATAAACTCCTTGTTATACGATGTGATTAGGAAAGAGGAATTCTCTTTCAGTCACTGGACTCTAGAAAGAAAGGAGCAACTCTTTCTGCCGCTGCCATCTTCCCTGTTCTTGGGCAAGTTGTTGAACCTCTCTGGGATTCAAATTTTTCAATGGTGATAGTAAGAGCAGCTCGATGGCTCTCTTGGCAAAGTGTGAGCAGAACATGAAGGACAGTTGAAAACACTTTCTTGAAATGTAAAAACTGTATCTTTCATATGCAGGTCATTATTCCCAATGCACCTATAACAGGCCAGGTGTGATAGCCACGTCCATTTAGGAGCAGTTAAGGTAGGGTTTTTTTCTCCAAGTCCTTGAGCCCCCAGAGGTCCTGTGTGTATGCATTGGCCACGCATATCTTAGCTGATGAATGACAGACACAGAAAAACATATTCAAGAAAGAAAAAGAGATGAGAAAAGGTGTGATTCTGATGATGGTGAGGAGAGGGAACGAACACCTTTCTTCCAGTGTAAGTGGGGGTTACCTGGGACCTGAGGAGGGAGGTTCTGCGGGGCTCCATGATCTTCTGGGCTGGGCTGTGTAGCATAAAGGGAAGAAAGAACAACTGGGAAAGACAAGTGAAAGACGTGTGAGAGTGGGGAGAACTGAGGGTGTGACAGTGATGATGACAGATGCCAGGCGCTTGACTCAGCTTTGGGCTACGTTTATCTCTCATTTTCCCATAGCATGATGAGTTTATTATGCTTATTTTGCAGATTAGGACATAGGTTGAGAGAGGGTTCTTCACTTGCCCAATGTCACAAGACTACTAAACGGTAGACCGGATTAGAACCCCAATGGATTTTAAATGTTCTTGATTTCCACTTGGCTAGACTGATTTTTCCAAGTTCTAGTCTTTGAACAGAAAAGAGAAGAGATAAGGGTGAAAGGAGAGTGAGGATTCCCAGATCTCAAGACCCATTCCAGTGATCTGTGAGCACCCACAGGGAAGGGGCTGCCTCTGCCTTTTCACTGTTATGTCCTTAGCAACCCATCTAGTTCTGGTACTGAGTGTTCAATAAACATTTGTGGAGTGAGTAAATGAACAAATGGATGCAATATCACAGAGGCTCGTTGAAGGGTAGAAAAGAGTAAATGAGGGACTTTGGATTGGCTTTGCCCTGTCTGTTTTGTCTTTACAAGTCTATTTTCTGAGTACAGACTTGAAAAAAAGTAGACAAGATTCAGAGCAGTCATTTGGGGAACGCAATAGAAAAGTCAACAAAAGAAAAAGGCAAGAAGAGCTGTGCAGTGATGATAACTCTCTAGAAGTTTCTATGGATTTGTCAGTTAATTATGAGTAGCTCTCTCTTGGCCAGAGGGCTAAAGGATTTTTTTTTCAGTCTTATGTAATACGTTATCATTACCATTAATTTTAAAAAAAACACTCATTAAAGACCTGCCACGTGCAAGGCACATCTTTAAATATCTATCCAATAATAATTATTGCCATATATATTTTCCATTTTCATATATGTTCCAATAAACATTCAGTGCATATCTATAAACAGTACAGACTTTATTTTATTTTTATTTTTTTTTTGAGACGGAGCCTCAAGCTGTCCCCCTGGGTAGAATGCCGTGGCATCACAGCTCACAGCAACCTCCAACTCCTGGGCTCAAGCGAGTTTCCTGCCTCAGCCTCCCAAGTAGCTGGGACCACAGGCGCCCGCCACAACGCCCGGCTATTTTTTGGTTGCAGCCATCATTGTTTTTTGGCAGGTCCAGGCTGGATTCGAATCCACCACCTTAATGTGGCTGGTGCCTTAACCACTTGAGCCACAGGCACCGAGCCGATAGTACAGACTTTAAGAAAAGACATGACTATACAATTTTCATGCCAAAAAGAAATTAAAATGATTTTAATGACACCAAATATGCAGTCAATGTAAAATCAAATCCTGTTTCAAATATAATGCATACACACATTTGCAACTAGTTTATACGAATCTCTTAATCTATATAGGTTCTCTCGCTCTCTCTTATTCTATGTATGTGCGAAGAAAAAGAAGTCTTCTGTCTGGAATCTGTTTTATCTGGATTTTGCTGATTGCTATAAAGGTGTTAGTTAACATGTTCCTCTGGTCTCTTGTTTTATCTGAAGAGTATTTGATTCTAGAAGCTTGAAGAGATTTGGTTTTTTTAGCATGGACACTGGGTTAAGAGGTTCTGTGTACTTCTATCAGGATGAATGTGAACTCAGAACATCTTTTTTGAGAAATTTATATCCACTGATGATCACAGCCTAGATCCTTATTTCGTTAAAGGTTGCAAAATGATATTCTATCGCTCATTTATTTATTAGCTGAAATTCTCCTAAAAGACAGCGTCTACTACTTACCCCGAGGCACAGTTTCTTCATGTAAAGGATAAATGCTTCATTCTTCCTTTATTTGCCATTTTTTTAAAAAGTGGGTTGGTTCTCTCACATCCGTTGAAGGTTACTAACAATGGTTGTAGTTGTAGTATTTGTTTTATTTGCTTGATTGTTTGATTACTGTTTTCTGAAGTCAGATTGCCCGGGCCCAGAATCCCAGCCCTGCCGGTTAGTAGCCATGCAACTTTGAGCTAGGCTTTTTCTTGTTTGTTTTTATTTAAATCATGTCTTCTTGGCTTGGTGCCTGTAACTCAAGTGCTAAGGCACCAGCCACATACACCTAAGGTGGGGGATTCGAATCCAGCCCGGACCTGCCAAAAAACAATGATGGCTGCCACCAAAAAATAGCCGGGCGTTGTGGCGGGCGCCTGTGGTCCCAGCTACTTGGGAGGCGGAGGCAGGAGACTTGCTTGAGCCCAGGAGTTGGAGGTTGCTGTGAGCTGTGATGCCAGAGCACTCTACCCAGGGGGCTAGCTTGAGGCTCTGTCTCAAAAAAAAGAAAAATCATGTCTTCTGAATCCTTTAAGCATGGCTTTTAACCCTTCTGAGCATCATCTTCCACATTTTTAAATTGGGGATTTTAATGGTATCTTCATTCAAGGCTTGCCTTGAGGATTAAGTGAACTTTGATCTATATGTGTGTTACAGAAGAGCTTGGCACACAGGAAGCCCAATATAAATGTTGGCCGACTTTAGTGTTGTTTTGTTTTCATGTAACCTTGAGTGGATCTAGATAATGTTATTTTCTAGAAGGACCCAAAGTGATTCTGATGGATGATTCTGATTCTTGTGGAGAACCACAAGACTGAGGTTTAAAGAAATAAGGTTTACACAGCAGGGGAATGAAACGGCGGTGTTTGTGTTTTTAATAGATAATCTGTGGACGGACTCGCTGCTTTTTCACTCACTGATAGTGTGAGCTCTGGCAAGTGAATTCACCTCTCCAAGTCTCAGTTTCTACATTGGAGATAAGACTAATAAATTACCTGCTGAGTACAATGTATGCTATTTGGGTGATGGGGACACGAAAGCCCAGACTTCATCACCATGCAGTATAGCCATGTAACAAATCTGCACTTGTAGTCCTTAAATCCATAAACTGTAAGAATTATAAAAAAGAAATAAGACTAATTATAGAAGATAGCTCATAGAGTGGCTGTGAGGATTATTAATTCTGCACAATGGCTGACACACATAAGTGCTCAAGAAGTGTTAGCTGCTTGGCGTGGTGGCTGTGGCGGCCATGGCTCAGTGGTTAAGGCACCGGCCACCTCCACCAGGGATGGTGGGTTCAAACCAAGCCTGGTCCTGCTAAACAATGACAACTACAACAAAACAAATAGCCGGGCATTGTAGTCCCAGCCACTAGAGTGGCTGAGGCAAGAGAATTGCTGAAGCCCAAGAGTTTGAGGTTGCTGTGAGCTGTGATACCACAGCACTCTACCCAGGATGCCATAGTGAGACTGTCTCAAAAAACAAAGGCCAAACAAACAAAAAGAAGTGTTAGCTGCAGCTCTGGCCAGAGTCTATATGCCCAGCTGCCACTCCTCTCTCTGCCTAGATTTTTCTGTCCACATAACTGGGTGGTTCTGCCTTTTCACCATTTCTTTATTCAAACAGACTGGTAAGTACTAGGAATTTAACTAAAACATATTCTACATGAACACTCAATGTGATTAACAGCTCTGTAAACTTACGCTCCAAAAGTTCATACTAGGACATTTAAATTTAAGTGATATTTTAAAGGGAGATTCTTCAAATTGGCTAAGGCAGTAAATAAAGGCCATCTGAACAACTCCGTGCCCACTTCCCGATGGATTTTCTCTTATTTGTACTTTCCTGCCTCATCAGATGTTCCTTTTCTCTTCCTGTTTCACAGTTTGAAGTCGTTTGTTTTTATTATCTATACACTCTAAACTTCGGGCATTTCACTTGAGATGCTGTGTGCTTTAAAAAGAAGGCCATTTCATTTTCCCAACATCATAATTTGTCATTTATAAAGACATCAGACAAAATACCCTTTAAGAGACAGATGCTAAGGGATGAATTATTGATCAAACTGTAAGTTGGAAGATGAAATACATTTGACAAAGCAGTTGTTTTTTAAAATCTTTTCCAAACTTATCATCCTCCAACCCTAGAGCCTTATCCACAATAAAGTGCCATATCTATAACTGGAATAATCAGAGGCTTATTTTTTTGAGGCAGGGGTTCCCGAGATCTTCTTTTATGATTTCCTCTCTCCACAGGCCCTGTGTTTTGAAAAGCCGAGCACACCAAACTGCATTTATCAATATTTAATTCATTTCCCCATCTTTTATTAATCAAAGTCAATCATAACTGCCAGCTAAAACATCCAATCTGTATGAGACAACCTGGGTTTGTACACTGAATTACTATAATTCTGGCTAAAAACAAGAAAATATTTGAACGGAAACAGTCCTGGAAGAGACATTGCATTTTCTCCCCTGGCATGAAGAACGTGGAAACCAATGCTGACATTCAGGGACTTCTGCTTTTGGTTCCAACCTATGGGAGGCAGGATAAATGTTCCTCAAGGATGTCCATGTCCTGCTCCCAGGAACCTATGAATATGTTGTTTCATGGCAAAAGGGAACAAAGGTTTCAGGTGGAATTGGGGTTGCTAATCAGGTGACCATGAGATGGGGAGAGTATGCTGGAACATCAGGTGGCCCCAATGTCATCAAATGTGAAAAAAGGAGGCCGAAGATATGACACGTTATGAGAAAGTCTTCCCCAGCCATTGCTGGCTTTGAAGAGGAAATGGGGCTGCCAGCAGAGGAATGTGGGCAGCTGACAGCTAAAACAAAAACCAAAACAAAAAAACCGACTAAGATGATGCGTCCTCCATAGAGCCTCCAGAAAGGAACACAGCCCTGGACTCCTGACCTTAAAACTCTAAGATAATAAATTTGGGTTGTCTTAAACCACGCAGTGTGTAGCAATTTGTTACAGCAGCCAAGAAACTGATATTGAACTTCTTTCCCCAGATGCACTGACCTCTACTCCCCTTCACTGGCCCTTTGCTCTAGCCAGTGTAACCTCTTCAGTAGCCTCGAGACATGCCGTGCTCCCTGCCTCTGCATCCTTGTTTGTGCTGTCCCTTATTAGGAAGTCATGTCAACAGAGGCCAACCCTGCCTGTCTTTTCAGATGCCTCCTCTACTACTGGCTGGGTTGTTCCCGCGCCTGTTGGAGGCGTGCAGACTCTCCCTTTGAACACCTGTAGCACCGCTCTCTCCAGGCATTTACTGAATTTTCTCCTGGATTAGATTTATCTGTGCAGGTGTCATATCCTCTCTTAAATTAAAACAAGGCTACTGTTGGATTCATCTCTAAATGTACAGTGCAGAGCCTGCCCAATATATGTACTATGAACTTAACATCTAACCCTAGTCCTTGGCGTGTGTGCACAGGTACGTATATGCATGTGTACACACGCATATGTGTATATGTGTGCATGTAAGTATATGCATATATGCAAATGACATTCTAGAGCAAACATATATCTTTGCAGAAAGGAGTAAGAGGAAAAAAACCCTACATTTTTTGACCAGCTGCCACACCAATGCTAAGCACTCCAGGTACATCGTTATTTAGGAACAGCTTGAATACTTGCTCATTCACAAAACTGAAGTGGAATAATAGATGAGCATGGAGGAATTTATTCCTGGAGTGAAGTTCACTCCTTATTGAAGCTGCACCAGAAATGTTCTGGATGTGCTCAGGATCTGACAAGAGAGATCTAACCCTCACCCGACCCCTAACCCTAACCCATGCTCATTAAGGTATACGAGCAATAGTAAGGGGTTCTTGGGTCAACAACCTAAATTTTCATTTTATTTGGGATCCAGCCACCAAAAATGAATGTGAACTTTTCTTTAGTACAGATGTTGAACAATATCTTTCTTTCTAGAAGGAAACTAGAAAAGAAACTAGCCAAGCCACAACATCCAAATGGCTAAGGGCATACTTGACTTCTACATCTGCAAAACAAGGCCACTGTTTTTTCTTCAAAACAAAACAAAACAGGGCAGGTGCCTGTGGCTCAAAGGAGTAGGGTGCCAGCCCCATATGCCAGAGGTGGCGAGTTCAAACCCAGCCCCGGCAAAAAAAAAAAAAAAACAAAACAAAAGAAGAAGAAGAAAGAAAGAGAGAGAGAAAAATGTTTTGGCTTCAAAACAATCAGGTATTTTGGTGGCACCATAAATTCTGCTTCTGTGAAAATAGAAAAATGTTCTATTTTGTGGCTCAGTGGGTAGGGCGTTGGCCCCATATACCGAGGGTGGTGGGTTTAAACCCAGCCCTGACCAAACTGCAACAAAAAAATAGCTGGGCGTTGTGGCGGGCACCTGTAGTCCTAGCTACTCGGGAGACTAAGGTAAGAGAATCACCTAAGCCCAGGAGTTGGAGATTGCTGTGAGCTGTGACACCACAGCACTCTACCCAGGACAATAGAGTGAGACTGTCTCTACAAAAAAAAAAAAAAGAAAAGAGAAAAATATTCTTGTAAATACACTGCCTCTTAAAGCAATCATTTTAGCTATCTTTTAGCTTTTGTCTTTCTAAAATGAGCACTAGACTCAAGAATACACACACCGGCAAAGATTATTCTAATCCTGGTCCATTTTTCCTTTTTTTTTTTTCTTTTGCAGTTTTTGGCTGGGGCTGGGTTTGAACTTGCCACCTCCAGTATATGGGGCAGGTGCCCTACTCCTTTGAACCACAGGCACCAACCCTGGTCCATTTTTCTTTTCCTCTTTGGGTTGGGAAATGATAGATTGTGGATGCATTTTTAATTGCTTGTATTCATGACTACTTACTAAGTGCCAGACATTATGCTAAGTGCTTTATAGATATTATACCATTTATTTATTTATTTATTGCAGGGTTTTTTTTGGGGGGGGCAGCGCTGGGTTTGAACTCGCCACCTCCAGTATATGGGGCCGGTGCCTTGCTCCTTTGAGCCACAGGCGCTGCCCAGTATTATACCATTTAAAATGGTATAAAAGTATTTATACCATTTTCATTTTATTTATTTTATTTTATTTTTTTGAGACAGTGTCTCAAGCTGTTGCCCTGGGTAGAGTGCCAGGGCATTATAGCTCATAGCAATTTCAAACTCCTGGGCTTGAGCCATCTTCTTTTCTCAGCCTTCTGACTAGCTGGGACTACAGGCTTGTGCCACCACACCCACCTAGTTTTTCTATTTTTAGTAGAGATGGGGTCTCACTCTTGCTCTTGCTTGGGTCTTAAACTCCTAAACTCAAGCAATCCACCTGCTGCTCCAGCCTCCTAGAATGCTAAGATTACAGATATGAGCCACATGTCCTTCCATTTTCAATCCCTTTTCTTTTTTTTTTAAATTATTTTATTTTATTTTGCAGTTTTTGGCTGGGGCTGGGTTTGAACTCACCACCTCTGGCATATGGGGCCAGCGCCCTACTCCTTTGAGCCACAGGTGCTGCCCTTCAATCCCTTTTCTAATTTAGCCCAAATAATCAGTCTCCCTTTTCTCTTATTTCAACCATAATTATATCTTTAAATATTAAAATCACACTCAAACTAGATTACTATGCCTGGCAGGCAATTACATGGTGATAGCTTAAACAATAGGATGATCTTGGGACAATCTTTAATTTTATTTAATAGATATTTTTTATAGTACTATGTTTTAAGGGCTTTAAAAATATTAACTCATTTATCCATAACAGTCCTATAAGATAGATGGTCTCATCCCCTATTTTACAGATTAGAACCTTAAATTCCACTGCCTTTTTGTGGAGCTGATTTCTTTCATTATCATGAAGGGCATTATGATGATCATTATTTAGAAAACAAAGGATATTGTATGGAGTGAACACAAAATTTCAGTTAAGAGTTTGATGTGAGGCTCGGCGCCTATGGCTCAACCCGCTAAGGCGCCAGCCACATACAACTAAGGTGGTGGGTTCAAATCCCCAGCCCGGACCCGCCAAACAACAATGACGGCTGCAACCAAAAAAAAATGGCCTTGTGGCGGGCGCCTGTGGTCCCAGCTACTTGGGAGGCGGAGGCAGGAGACTCACTTGAGCCCAGGAGTTGGAGGTTGCTGTGAGCTGTAATGCTACGGCACTCTACCTAGGGGGACAGCTTGAGGCTCTGTCTCAAAAAAAAAGAGTTTCATGTGAGTCTTGAAATAAATTTAATACTTGGGATGGGCTGATGCAGGCAGATTTTTTGAATATATAGATTCAATCTCCTCTACCATTAGAGGTATTTCAATGGAAAGGTTTGAGACCTGGTTATCAGGAAATTATTTAGTAAAGCATTTTTTAATTAATACACTCCAGTAGCAATTTTCTTGAGCATACTTATATAGCTTTCTTATCTCAATTTATCTTTGACCATGAAAATTTAATGTAGTGCCTAACATAAAACAAACACTTTTTATTGAGTTGACAAATATGTGTTTGCTAATAAATAAATAAGAGACCAGTATAGCATTTGCCAACTCACAGAGATAAATGATTACCCTCACACTCATGTGTGAAACATTTGTTTATTTATTGGTTGATTAAGGGAGATATGATCAGCGCCCTTGGCTCAGTGAGTAGGGCACTAGCCACATACACTGAAGCTGACAGGTTCGAGCCCAGCCCAGGCCTGCTCAACAACAATGACAACTGCAACCAAAAAATAAATAAATACCCAGCTGGGCCTTGTGGCAGGAGCCTGTAGGCTACTCGTGAGGCTGAGGCAAAAAAATTGCTTAAGCCCAAGAGTTTGAGGTTGCTGTGATGCCACAGCACTTTAACAAGAGTGACATAGTAAGACTCTGTCTCAAAAAAAAAAAAAAAAAAAGAGAAACATATGATCTCAAAATGATGATGACATCACATGCAAAGGAGTTACTTCCATTTGTGACGTCCATTCTTGGCTGGCCCAATGGGCTAGTTTATATTATAAAGTGTAGGAGAGGTTACAAGTCACCACTTCCCTTCTTAGTCTTTTTATTTTTTATTTTTTTTAGAGACAGAGTCTCACTTTGTCACTCTCAGTAGAGTACCTTGGTGTCACAGCTCACAGCAACCTCTAGCTCCTGGGCTTAGGCCATTCTCTTGCCTCAGCCTCCAGAGTAGCTGGGACTATAGGCGCCTGCCACAATGCCGGGCTATTTGTTATTGCAGTTTGGCCAGGGCTGGGTTTGAGCCCGCCACCCTGGGTTTATGGGGCAGTGCCCTACTCACTGAGCCACAGGCGCGGCCCCCCTTCTTAGTTCTTAAGTGGAGCCTTTGGCTGGGTTTAGGAATCAAACTGCCCCAAGACAGATTAATAGAAAAAAAGCATACAAATTGTATTATTTTTACATGTACGTGAGGACTCCCCATAAAAAAGTAAAAACTCAAAGAAAACATTAAGCTTTTATACTTTTTCAAAGAAAAAATAAACACAAGACATTTGAGAAGAAATGACAGGGCAAAGGAATCTGTCTAGAAGCGGTAAGTTCGAGCAGAGTGGCTAGGAGACCGACTGGGTGGGGGAGAGCCCAAAGCCAGTGGAAGATAAGGGTTTCTTCAGGAGATTTATTTGTGCAACAGCAGTTCTGTCTTTGTTGATAAGGGTTATTTTCTTGCATCCTCCCTTAAAGGGACTTTCTGGCTAGCTACGTGTAGGAAAGGACATATCATATAACTGTTTTTTTTTATCACTACAGTTGCTTAAGTACTTTCAGCTTGAAATAACCAATATACCAAATCGGCATGTTTAGGGGTGGCCCATCCCTATCTTCAAAGGTTGGTTATACTCAATTCCCAGCCTTAGGCTCCTTTCCTTTCTCTTTTTTTTTTTTTGAGACAGAGCCTCAAGCTGTCCCCCTGGGTAGAGTACCTTGGCATTACAGCTCACAGCAACCTCCAACTCCTGGGCTCAAGC
>CAUYTI010137256.1:0-27230 GCA_963575145.1 Galago senegalensis | reverse complement strand
TGGGACCACAGGCGCCTGCCACAACGCCCGGCTATTTTTTTGGTTGCAGCCATCATTGTTGTTTGGCGGGTCCGGGCTGGGGATTCGAACCCGCCACCTTAGGTGTACGTGGCTGGCGCCTTAGCCGGTTGAGCTATAGGCGCCGAGCCATTTTCACTTTTTCTAAACAATGGCAGCTCAGACAAAACAAACATATGCATTTTGATTTGGGGCTATCAAGGAAGACAATCACCTTACCTTTAGCAATAGGACTAAAACCAGCAAGAGTAGCAGAGTTGGGTAGCTTGCACCTGTAATCCCAGCTACCCCAAAGGCTGAGGCAGGAGGGTCCCTTGAACTCGTCAGTTCCAGTCTACAAAGCAGGCTTATTACTTTATAGTTATTGCAGATCCAGGTATCTTATGCTTCTGGCACAGGAAAATAACATGGATTGGATAGTTTCTTAGTTTTAGGCTGATATCAAATCATTGCTCAGAAGTGTGTTCTTTCATGCCTGATGGGACAGGAATTTTGACACAGAGGAAAGAGCATGAGATTAGAAACAGAAATCTGATATTTTAGATATGAGATATCAGGTAACTCAGGGAATTTCTTAATCTCTCTGGAACTTACTATTTTCTTTTTATTAAAAGGTAGATTGGGATTTATATTGGTGCTCAGATGGGAGACCTGCTTCTGGCCAGAGCCGGCGTGGTCCAGGTGCAGCAGGTGGGGACTGGCTTACAACCAGCCTGGGATCCCTGTGATCTGTTTCCGCTATTGCCTGTCCTTCTAGGGTTTCATTTGGGGAAAGAATACTGAGGTGCTACAAGTTTTTCAAACAACTGGTAGAAAAGTTCCTTAAGGCAGCTTTTGCTTCTGAAATTCTCTATGGAATATAGAGAATTTGTTTTTTGAAATCCTTTAGTAGAAGCTGAGTACCTATTCGTAAGACTCTTCACATACCTATTAGCACATGATATAACCATGTGGTTATATAAATTTACCAGCAATAATCTGCATCTTGACTTCATATTTATAGAACTTTGAGTATGTGTGTTTAATCCCAGCATTGTTACATAGATTGCAGTCCCTCACAGTCATGAAAAGCTTAGAACATTACTTTGAGGGCACATTAAAAAGGTTAATTTTCCTTTTTTGAGACAGAGTCTCACTGTGTCGCCCCTGATAGAGTGATGTGGCATCATAGCTCACAACAACCTCATGGGCTCAAGCGATTCTCTTGCCTCAGCCGAGTAGCTGGGACTACAGGTGCCCACCACAATGCCCGGCTATTTTTAGAGATGAGGTCTCGCTTCTGGTTTGATCTTGAACCCAGGAGCTCAGGCAACCCACCAGTCTCAGCCTCCCAAGTGCTAAGATTACAGGTGGAAGCCACTGTGTCTGGCCCTAAAAGGTTAATTTATTTGGCTTTTGTATTATATTTATTGACTGTGTGGCTTGCCCACTAAAATGAGTGTGAGCTATTGTTTAGCTTGGTGGGTTAGAAGTTACTCGGCTATGGGCATGGATGGTCCCTGTGTAGTCATAGCCATGCTAGCTATCACTGGTACCCTTAACTTCCAGCCTCCCATCTAACACTCTTAAAGAAAAAAAGGATAAGGCAGAAAAGTATGGTTGAATTCCCAACGTCCATACTATCCAATTAAAGTTAGTAAAAAAGGAAAAAAAGTGCTTTTTTTTTTTGAGACAGACTCTTGCTCTGTCAGTGGGGTTAGAGTAAAATGGCATTATCATAGCTCAATGCAGCCTCAAACTCCTGAGCTGAAGTGAGCCTCTTGCCTCAGCCTCCCCAGTAGCTGGAACTATAGGCACATGCCACCATACCCAGCTAATGTTTTTCTACTTTTAGTAGAGACAGGGGCTCACTCTTACTTAGGTTAGTCTCGAACTCCTGAGTTCAAGCAATCCTCCCATCTTGGCCTCCCAGAGTTAGGATTATAGGCGTGAATCATGATGTCCGGCCAAAAAATATACTCTTAATACATAAAGGATAGTGCAATTTATTAGACAACACCTGTGCAAACACCAAAACAAGTGGCAAGAATAAAAAAAAATTTCATCACTGCAGTGACAGAAAATGAGATGTGCTTCTTGTCTATTTAATTTCTAAAAAGTTAACCATCTTCCCATAGCAAAAATAAAAAGCCACTGTAAACAGAGTCTTCTGTTAGTGAAGGACCCTTAAACCAAGGAAAGTATAGTTCTGGGCTAATGTCTGTATTTGATAAACATCTTCCTATTTCTGAAATAGACTATATATTTTATCAAACTGCTTTCTTCAATGAAAGCTTTAAATAGCTTCAATAATTTTAATTAGGGGAGGTCAATCTTATTTTTGTATATTGAGATCCTAGATTTCATTATGTCTAGAGGATTCTAATTTATTCATACAAATGGAAGAGAAAGAAAGTAAAATACACATATATATTCTGTCACTAAAATGTAATTGCTGCCACTTTATAGGCTTTTTTTAAAATTTCACACATTATAGTTCTAATCCTAGCTTTGGTCGGTAACTCTGATTTATTAAAAATGCTACTTCCCTGATGGGCAGAACAGTTAATCTTTGGGTGATGAAGGAATCTCATTTACCAGCAAACAGAATTCCCATGGGATTTTGAACAAGTAAGTGCTTCCTCTTAATCTCACTAAAATCAAGGTGCTGTGTTTAGTTTTAAAAATATGCTCTGGGTATGACTGGTACCTCTTTCCTAATTTCAAGGTTATTTCTAAGGTCAGAGAGAGAAAAAGTTGCCTGTCAGGGATCTGGCTTTATCACCAGAAGGGGAGCTATCTATGAGTGGCGGGGGAAAAAATAGCTGACCTTTGTCAGCTAGAAAAGACATTGCCAGACTCTAAATTCTGAACTTTTTAAACCTAATTGTAAGAAACTACTTTTAAACCCCTTTGCCATGTTCTCACAATATGCCATTATTATAGCATACCTAACATGGAGTTGTAATTATTTGTTTTCCTAAATTATTTGCAAATTATTTGCAGAATTTGATATCCTACAGAGCCAAGAGCCATGCTTTATTCATCTTTGTGTGTCTAGCATTGAACCTGTGGCACAGGGTAGATTTTCAATAACTTTTTAAATGAATGCATGTTAAATGTCTCCAAGAGGGAGACTTACTGATTCACATGTGGGATGAAGATGGAAACATTAAAAGCTGAAATTTTATATCCAGCCAAGAGCTTTTGGTTTGATGGGTGGTACCTGAGCTTCAGAGTTCTTAATGTTCACGTGTTTTATCTCAGTCAACTCCCACTATAGCTCTGGAAGGTTGGTAAGGCATTATTATTATTCTATTATTATTTCCTTTTTTTTTTTTTTTTTTGAGACAAAGTCTCACTCTGTTGCCCTGGGTAGAGTGCTGTGGCATCATCATAGCTCACAGCAACCTCAAACTCTTGGGCTCAAGCAATCCTCTTGCCTCAGCTTTCTGAGTAACTGGGACTACAGTCACCGGCCACGATGCCTGGCTAGTTTTTCTATTGTTAGTAAAGATGAGGTCTCCCTCTTGCTCAGGCTGGTCTGGAACTTGTGAGCAATTCTCCCTCCTCAGCCTCTCAGAGTCCTAGGATTGTAGGACTGAGCCACCACACCTGGCTTACTATTTTTTTTTTTTTTTTTTGCAGTTTTTGGCTGGGGCTGGGTTTGAACCCACCACCTCCCGTGTATGGGGCCCCTGCTCTACTATTTCCATTTTGAATGAGAAGAAATCGAGCTGTTGGCCAAGTAGATAGTAGCACTATAGGTCTCTGAGCCCCAGTCTTCATGAGATGACCAGACCTAGTGACTGATGTGTGCATGTGAGGATTCCATCTGTCTGGTATGTCAATCCATTTATTTCATCTTCTTATTGTTCTTTATCACCCTTAGAGGAAGATAAATGAAAGCCATTGTCTTCTAAGATCTGGCATGTTTGGTTAGCTGGAAGCCCTGTGTGTTTTGGGGAATGCTTGGAGAAGTACAGGAAGCATAAACACCAGGCCAGGAATCAAAGGCAGCCAGAGGGGTGTGACTGGTGGGTTGTGCTTTTCACCTCTTCTCTGGTTTTCTAAATAGATTCCAACAGCTCTGGGAATGGCATTTGGGAGCCTAGTCCTACCACTAAATGTGAGCTCCCAGGGGGCCCCTTAGCAGAGAAGAGATTTTGTCACCACTGGGAAGTGGCTATAGATATATGTGTTGTTTTTAAGGACAATTCTACTATCTAATTGCATGCCTCTTACTACGTGTTATTGGAAAAAAGAATCCCTGATTTTTAAAAACCAAAGTTTTACTGCAACACTTTATAGGACAATTCATCTTAATATTTTGCAGAGTTTGGCACTGGCCCTTCCATACAGTAGGTTATAATTACTTGCTAAACAAATGAGGAGCACAGAGGGAAAGCATCCTAAATAAAATTTTGTACATTTTACATGAACACCCTGAAATAGCCTTTCTCCCCTCCAACCAATGGATACTATGGGTGGTCTGTGCAGAGCTGACTTACAGCCAATGATTCCATTTCAGAAAAAACACTGCCTTGTCCATACACCAGTGTTTGTACAGGCTTAGCATCTCTAATCTGAACATTGGAAACCCAAAATACTCCCAAATCAGGCTGAGCACGGTGGCTCGTGCCTGTAACACCAAGACTCTGGGGGGCTGAGGCCAGAGAATCCCAGACCAGCTTGAGCAAGAGACCCCCATCTCTACTAAAAATAGAAAAATTAGCTGGGTGTTGTAACAGGTGCCTGTTGTCCTAGTTACTGGGGAGGCTGAGGCAGGAATATTGCTTGAATCTAGGAGTCTGAGGTTGCTGTGAGTTTGGCTGATGCCACTGCACTCTAGCCTGGGTGACAGAATTAGACTCTGTCTCAAAAAAAAGAAAAAAAAAAGTCTCCCAAATCTGAAACTCTTTGAGCACGGAAATGATGTCGTAGTGAAAAATTCCACACCTCACAGCATATGATGGTTTTTAGGCAAAACTATGTATCATGCACAAAATTATTAAAAATATCATGTAAATTTACCTTCAGGGTATGTGTATATAATGTATATGTGAAACAAATTAATATTGTGTATAGATTTAGGGTCTTATTCCTAAGCTATTTCATTACACACTCAAATATTCCAAAATTCAAGCCCCAAGCATTTCAGATAAGAGATACTCAACCTGTGTAATCATTTAAAACTTGACGACATTTGCCTTTATTAAAGATTAGAGTAGCCAGGCACCTGTAGTCCCAGCTACTCAGGAGGCTGAAGCAAGAGAATCGCCTAAGTCCAGGAGTTGGAGGTTGCTGTGAGCAGGGTGATGCCACTGCACTCTACTGAGGGTGATAAAGTGAAACTCTGTCTCTATTAAAAAAAAAAAAAAAGATTAGAGGAAATTGAGACAATGATGGAAATTATTGGGTGCGCTAACATGGGTGTGCTAAACTATTATCTCATTGTAAGTTTGACTCAAGTAAGTTTGAACTTAAGCTGTTCAATTGGGAAGAAAAAGAACAAGACAGTTGTCAAAGTTTATGCCTAAAAAAATGGAGGTGTCATTAGAAGTGCTGTAATATGGCTAATTTTAGAAAACTCCCCCAACTCCCTTTACAACATGCAAATGTAGTTTGATTTTTCTTTGATTTTTGGTTCATAAACATTTCTGAAATACATTGTATGCAAAGGTGAGGTTAGCTGGCATTGTTGGGTAGATGAGAAATATTTATTATTTAATAAATGGTGCTTAATAAAGAGTAATTTAACAGTTTTCCACATTATAGAAACAGCTTTTCATGGATGGTGTGACTGTGTCTGTATCTGAAACCAGTCCAGGAGACTGCCATGTAATTAACACTCAGCCACTAATTGGGAGTGGCTCTCCAGCAGGTTGCTGGAATGTTCTGGCTCAGAGTTACTCATCTGTACCCAGTGGGTGATATCTGTCCCAGGTTCTTTGCCGCCCTCAGGCTCCAGTCCCAGGAGGGCCTCGGCCAATGACCTGTGCAAAGAACTCTTAGTTCCAAAAGGAACCTGGCTTGAGGAGAAGGTGCTCAGAATCCCACTAGACCTAGGTGCTCTGCGTCTTTATCAAAGTTCATTTAGTAAATTTTGAAACGGCCTGGGGTGTGAAGTCTTACATTTTCTCGTTTAAAATGACCATCAAAAGGGAAAAGAAAAGAAATCGCAACTTATATTTTCATGTTATCTATGAAACAACAGCTGCAGCGTTTCCCTCTTTATCTTTATGCCAACGAAATGAGTTATTTATGGAGACGATGTCTTCAGAAAGTGATGGTTCTTTGTAAAAGTCGTTTTTGCACGTCGGAAATTGGATTTCTGAGGCAAATTTCTGAATTTCTGGAATAAAAAAAAAACAAAAAGCCTCCCAAACAAAACTCCATCAACTAACTGGGTTTCCATTCAAAGCTTTGTTGACGGCATTTCCAGGGATGAACAAAGTAAATGTTTAATAAGTAATTGTCCAATCAAATGGCCCTTCCATTCCACCTTATTTCCGCTCCTGGAGACGTAGGAAATCCTCAAAAGCAGGGACACGCTTTCCCCGCCAGGACTGTCCAAACGCGCCGCATAGGGTCCCAGTGAGCTAACGTCCTGCCCGCGGTCGCCTCGACAGGGCAGTCGGGTCTCGCGGACCCCGCCCCTCGTCGAGGTGCTCCGGACGAGCTCGGTGGCTCTGGGCGGAGCCGCCCGCCGGCGGGCGCAGGTGGGGAGGGGCGGCCGGAGCGCGTCGGTGACACCCGCGGGGGGCGGAGGAGGCGCAGCGGCCGCACCCCACTCTGGGAAGAAACTTGCCAGGTGTGGCTTGGGCGCCGGGTGCCAGCGGGGAGGAGACTCGCGCCCTCGCCGACCAACACCAACACCCTGCCCTGACCCAGCTCCTCTGCGCCCTCGCCGCCCTCGGAGCCACAGCTCTTCCTCCCGCTCCTGCCCCGGGCCAGTCGCCTTCCGGAGCTCACAGCGGTCGGGACGCCCCTGTAGGGAGCCGCATCTTAGAGACACTTGTGCATTCCTCCCTCCCCCATTTCCTGGTCGTCCGCCTTTCCTCGCGCCCGTCCGCTTTCTCCCAGCCGGCCGGCCTCGCTTATGCCTCGGCGCTGAGCCGCTCTCCTGAGTGCCCGCCGACATGAGTTGCAACGGAGGCTCCCACCCGCGGATCAACACGCTGGGCCGCATGACCCGCGCCGAGTCCGGCCCTGACCTGCGCTACGAAATGACCTGTGGCGGCGTTGGCGGCGGCGGGGGCGGCGGCGGCGGCGGGGGCACCACCAGCAGGATGTACTACTCGCGGCGCTGCACGGTGGACCAGAACTCGGACGGCTACTGGTGGGTACCCGCCCGGAGCGCGCGGAGCTCCGGGGCCCAGGGGGTGCGTCTCCACCTTCCGGACGAATCCTAGCCCGCAGGGAATGGGAGGGCCTCCTCAAGCCGAGGAGGGAACCAGGGGCCCGGAAGGAGAGGCTTTTTGTTCCAGATCTCGAGAACATTTCCTGGCAGTGCTGGGAACGGGACCCAGGTGTCCTTACGCTCAGTGCGCCGTGTTGACCCGGGTGGATGTGTGGGTGTGCTTGGGGAAAGGTGCGACTCCTTTTCTGAGAGCTGGAACTTGGTTCCACTTTTCTCACTTCTTGAGAACTTGGTCGGGTGGCTCGAGGGGGCGTCACCCCCCACTCCGCTCCCGGACCTAGAAGGGGTGCACGCGGTGTCAGGGTCAGCCCAGGGAAGCTTTGCGCTGCCCGTGGGGCTGCCCACCGCGCGGCGGGGCCGGGCTGCAGTGGCCTTTGTCCAGGCCGCAGGTAGGAGGCCAGGAGAGGCGGGGCTGCGACTTCAAAACGTAGCCTCTTTAACTAAATCAAAAGTCCCACAGTAAAGGAGCGGGGGACCTGGCTTTGTCTGCTGGCCACAGTGGCACCCAGGGCTTCTCTGTCTCTACCTGCTCATCCCGAATTCCTGGTTGCCCGATACCACGACTGCGGCGGTCCCTGGGCTACTCGGACTACCCGAGGGTATTTGTGCTAAGGCTGCGCGTCTCGGCGGGGTCCCGTCCGAGAAAGACCCCCTTGGCCTCTCCTGTCCCCCAAATAAAGCTTCCCCGCAGGAGTGTTCGCTGGTCCAAGGATGGAAAATAGGCCGGGGAGCGCTAGATTCCCTGTGTCTGCCGCGCTGCAGTTCCCGCCAGTGTGCGCACCTTTGGCTCGGCGTTTAGGCCCTTTGTTTTCTCGTTTAAAAAATAATGAAAGAACGACCCCGGCGCTCGTACTGTAGAGCGCCGGCTCAGGGTCTGCGCTTTGGTCTGGACAGTGTGAGCAGGGGATTTGTGGAACAGAGGACAACACCGGGGACCCTCCCTGGCCACGGTGCCTGGGAAAAGAGCCCCCGGGAATAGAGCTGAATCTTCTCCGGATCATCGCCAAAACTGTCCGAGGGGGTCATTTGGGTGGGTGGGAAAGATAATGACCTTGCTTACTTTCCCCTGTGTCCCGGGAGCTGACTCCAGATGCCCACGCTCGCCGTGAGAGTTTTGCAGCCCGCACCAACCCGCCCGCAGGCAGCCCAGCCCTGGTCGGGCTCTGAGCTCCAGGACGTTTTTTACTCTGTGTGGTAGCCCTAGGCTGGGGAGGAGTCACCTGGATACACTCCCGGGGAGTTTTGTTTTGCAAGCAGTTTTGAAGGTGGAGATTACCCGAGTTGCAACCTGTTTTCTGCTTAGATTTAGTTATTTCTGGAGTATCTTGATAATTTACTTTCTCTTTTTTGAGTTAGCAAAGAGTTGCCTCTCGGCGCTTTGTTTTCTGAACAGAACAGGCCTGGGGATTCCCAGGAAAAATGTGCCAAGCAATAGGAGAGAAAACTCTGGAGTTTGTTTTAATATTTTGCCAGTCCTTTAAATCTGAAACTTGGCTTTCCCAATCTTGCGGGATTTGGGAAGCACATTCTTTAACTGCGTGGATTGCACACAATTTAAATCAAAGTCGGAATGTGTAAGGATTCTTTAGTAGCTCTTCTTTTTTGACATTGTATGAACCAAGTATTACTTTTTATTATTAGTTATTGATGTTCTTCTGAAAATAGTAGAAACAGAAAATAATACTATTAACTGGATATTTCACTCCCTTGGCTCCTACAGATTGTAGAAAACTTTAATTAATACGTTGGTTAATGAACTGCATAAAGACGTTTTTTATTAGAATTCCTCATTGAAACATTTAATTTGGGGAGGGGCTCTATGATTTTTTATGGCATAACATCATTTATTGTTTCTGTTTTTCCAATTTAAAGACTGTTTATAAACTTGTTAAGTTTTATATCTCTCTGGGAAGGGAAAACAGACCCGAGTGAAAAATGACCTCTCTTTGAAGAAGGATGTTTTTTCTACTGTTGGTGCTGATCTTCCGGCTTGAGTCAGTGGGCGGTCATTCCTTCTGGCGACCCCCATCCTAGAGCTTCCTCCTGGCGACCCCCATCCGAGAGTTTCCTCCTAAGCCTGTCTGGGCCTGTAGTAGTACTGCTTAATACAAAATAACCCACAAATGCTGACTTATGCATTTTCAAATAATAGTGACTGACTGAAGAGAGAGCACGCACCGGCACCAGTTTTTCTGGTGGCATTATGGTTTGGTGCGGAGGGATGTGTTAGCCCAAGGCGTGCTCTTTGTAGAAGCAGGATATACCCTCTGCCTCTGCCCGAGGGAGCCACTGCCCTCTGCTAAATGAATGATGATTCAGAATTTAATGAGTGTTTTTATGTCCAAAACTTTTTTTAAAGCGTAAAAACTGATATGAAAACTACTGACTGCATGTCCACTCATTTAAATAAAAAAAATTGTTACTTTATTGGCTGAATTAGATTGGTGATTTTGAAGTGAGTATATTTAACCCTTCTTGTAAATAAACTAATTCTAGAGTGTAGAGAGCCTGAGTTTTATTTTTTCTTTTAAAATGACTTTAAAACATCTCCCCTCTGCCTATCCTTTCCACAAATAGCGCTTGTCCATTTTTAGGACTGTGTTAGGTATCATTTGTTTTGTCTATTCCCCCACCTTCTGGCATTACTTAGAGTCTTTTAGGTTGAATGGAATCTGCAGCTACCTAATTTTTCTCCTGTTCTCCTTAATATTTTGTTAATGTTTGGTAAATGCTACATGCTTGATAACATAATAGGCATAGTTTTGAAAATATAAACTTGGGATTTTTCTTGTATAGGATTTCATATTAATACTGTTTCCAATTAAAGCAGAATTACTGTAGTTTTATTCCTGTAATTAAATTGCAAATCTGTAGCGAAATGTGTTACTGAAGTAACAAAGTCCCACAGTTAGATCTTTCACTGATCAAAGTGTGGATTTTGTAGGATTAAAAGCAGAATATACTCATTAAGCTTCACAAATATGTGGTTGTAACATTAATGCTTACTTTTCTCCAGATCTCATGATTTTGAAGCTTAAATACATGCGATCACTATTTGATATACATTTTAAAGTTTGTTTTAAATTACTTTTTTTTTTTTTTTTGAGACAGAGTCTTACTCCATTGCCCCGTCTATAGAGTGTCATGGCATCAGCCTAGTTCACAGCAACCTTAGACTCCTGGGTTCCTCTTGCCTCAGCCTCCCCAGTACTTGGTTCTACAGGCATCCTCTACAATGCGTGCTAATTTTCTATTTTTAGTGGAGATGGCCTCTTGCTCTTGCTATGGCTGGTCTCAAATTTCTGAACTCAGGGATCTTCCAGCTTTGGCCTCCCCAGAGTGCTAGGATTACAGGCGTGAGCCAAGCTGCCCCAACCTAAATTACCTTTTAAAGGAAGCCTGTTTCTTAGCAGGAGGTAAATAGGTCCTTTTGCATTGAATTTTAGATCAGGAGGGACCACTAAGTGTCACATCATCTCCAAAAACTTAAGAGACTTTCACACTTAGAGACAAGAAGCTGAATCCTTAAGATTCTGGAGTATATGGCTGGGTTGGCCTGAGAACCCAAGGCTTCTCACCCTTATCTCCCCTGTACCATCCAGCATGACTTTTGGATCGTAGTTATACAATGAAAATATCTTAAATTCCCATGTCTTCTTTCATTCACCAAGTATTTACTGAGCATCTGCTCTGTGCTCTGTGTTAAGTGTTGAGGAGGTCAAGTGAAAATATGAAGACTTCATATGAAAATATGAAGACTGTATGCTCTTTTAAGGAAGATAAGTACATGAATACTAGAACACAAAAGGGTAAGGCCCAGGAGGGGTACGCATGGCTGACAGAAGCTTCATGAGGAGATGAGGCAACATCCCTGTCACTGGGGCAACAGTAAGACTTTATGGAGGAACTGGTGTTGAATTAGATTTTTTGGAGTATTTTGGTTGGTAAATATGTAAGAGTGGTCAGAGAGCCTTCCAGGGGAAAGAGCATGAGCCAAGTCAGAGGCCTATGGAGTAGTCTCCTTTTTTGAGAATTCACTCTAAGGAAGGGGAGGCAGTAAAAAGACAGGAGGAAGGATCACTCAGGACCAGAGCACAGGGATTTGGACAGGCAGAGGGGAGCCATTGCAGTCTCCCGCTGAAGTCAGTGAAAGTCTCACAAGATGATCACAGCTGAGCTGTAGGATGGTGTGTGGCTGATCTCTGTAGGGTGGCTGCAAGTGGCCAGAGACTGCAAGAGCTAGTCAGCTTAATTAAGGAAGCCACTGCACCATGAAGGAGGAAGGGAATAAAAGTCTGAACAATGGCGAGGAGGGTGAGGTGGTGATAGTAGGATGGGAAAGTAGAGATTGCCAATGTGGAGTGACAGCTGCACCTAAGAACTGGATGTGAGCGGCAAGGAAGAGTCTGAGAAAACCAGCTCAGAGCCGGAGCCGGAGTGAGTCATAAGTGAGCATTCTAAATACTTTTCTGGGAAATGATTGCAAAGTAAGATTCATCTTAGCTTAATATCTGGCAGATAACATTTACATGGTTATTAAATTTGAGTAAGTTGTATGTTTTACAAAAATATCAGATCCATGGGTAATAATAGTTACCCTTACCTGGCAAACCCCTATGATGTGCCACGTATATTATGTTTGTTATCTCAAGGCTCACAACAATCTTCCCAGTTTACAGATGGGAAATAAGGTTAAAGTAGTCAACTTGCCCAAGGTCACACAGCTAGTAAGTAGTTGAACTAGACTGGAATCCAGCGTACCAGGAGGACCCAAGAGAAGATCAAACCCTTGTTGTTGGAATTCATCTTATTGACTGTAAACTCTTTGCTATCTTATATGAGTTTTTACTTACTTTTAGTCTGTTGCATTTCCCAGCCTGCATTTCTGTGAAATATTTATTTCATAACCATTGTATGCTTTCATTAGTAGAGTTTCCATGTACTTAGGGGGAAAAACCCCTTGATTCTGCATTAAGCCAACCAATTGTTGATCAGATCTATTTAGTGGGATGGAACAACTTTCAACAGTAATTAATCTTTTTCTCTCTAAATATGGGCATTATGTCATTGTCATTAAGGTGACTGAAATGTCTTGGGAAGGAAAAAACTGCTGATACTTCTGATGCCTCAGTGCTGACTTCTTAGGGTGGAGCAGAGGCGGGCTTGGGTATGACTTGGGCGTCTGACTTGACTCTCAGCTAACCAGTCTTTCCAGAAGAGGAGGTGCTAGGAGAGTGTTTCAGTCCCCAGGGTTGGGTGCTGCAGCTGGGAGCACTGCCCTGCCCCTTCATTTTCTGCTTTTCCCTAATGCTGGGTTGGTCTCAGTGGCCCTACTGCTTGCAAATGGTTAGGTGTGGTTCTGAAGTGGAAACCACTGGTCCACAGACCCCAAGACTCAGGCATGAGCCACTCATTTGAAGTGACAACAGTAACATACTAGTGCAACGTGGTGATTTATGTCTCACCAGCGACACCTTGGACTTCAAAGACTTTGTGAATGTAAAATCTACATTGCAAGAAAATGAGGACACTGTAGCTAGAACTGCAGCAAACCATCTGAGGTTCTTACCTGGAATCAAAAGTTTTGACACACAAACATAACAGCCCTAGCTTCATCTGGCATCTGGGGAATTGGCATCTTGATGTACGGTAACCAGACAGCTTGTAAATGATTTTTTAAAAAATTTCAGTAAAATAATTGTAAGTTTTTGAATAGGGAAGTGATTCAAAATAGAAATCTCTATTTTGGCATTGAATTTGGCATTGACCAAATATTCATATGTCATCCCTGTTTAATAAAAGAAAAAAAGAAGGACTCTGAATTTTCTAATCCCTTCTATAAATTTCTCTGATGCTGTTAAAATGCAGTTTGGTGTGAACATTCTAGATTGTATATAGAGTCAGCACATTGCACGCCATAAATGCAGCAATGTATGCAGTTATGATCTAATAAAAAAAAATAGGTTTGGGAACATTAAAAAAAATTGCATCACTTTGGATTGCCCCAAACTCTCATTTTTGAGAATTGTAGATAATCTAAGAAACTCCTGAAAATACCTAACACTCAATACCCAGTCCATTTCTTCCTTCTATTCTTTCTTTTTTTTTTTTTTGCTTCTGATCCCACCCCCAAGTTGCTGCAAAATATCCTTAAAATTATAGACCAGGGCAAAGATAAAAAACACAAATATGGTCTCAATGAACCATACAACGGCAGCAGCCTCCACAGGAAGAGCTGTCTTGAGGTGAGGAGTCAACTTCTGCGGGGCCCTGTCTAAGCCTCACTTGCACCCTGGGGATGTGGGTGTTCTACTTGTCACAGGTGGAACTCCAGGGGCGGGAAGTGGGTGTCACCTTAACTTGCTCGAGTAACAGGCTGTACAACTAGATGTGGCAGAGCTAAGAGTGGACTTGAATTCAGCCTGACTTCAAAGTCTTTCTGAAGTTAATGGTAGGTGATCGGTTTTCCACTCCCCTGCCCCTAACCAACACAATCTGCCAAACACACAGTGTGAAAATAAAGACCCATTCTGCCAGAAAGGAAGTGAGCTTTTTTTATTAGAGTGCTGCTCCTGCAGTTCCTTGGCAGGAGAAAATGAAGACTCAGGAGGTCCTATTCCTAAAATCAATAGGAAAAATTCTTCTTTTTTTGCTTATTGTTGGGGTGGGGATGGGGAAAGGAGGATGTATGTGCTTCCTGGTAAACTTTTGGAATTGCGATGAGATGAGTGGTGATATCCTTGGCTCAGTCCTCAGTTTGTTGTTCCACTTTACTAAACCCAACAAACAGTATCTTCTTTAAAGTACCTTCTGTGTGCAAAACCCTGTGTCAGAAGGTTGGGTGCTTTTAAGAGTTTTAAAGATGTGGGACTTTGCCATCCAGGAGTTGGGGTAGCCAAGTAAGCAAAAACTGGTGCAGGAGTCGGGCAGAGGTATGATCAGGAAAGTTCCATAGACGAGGCAGTCGTTTGTAAGGTAAGAGGTAAATTATCCTCCTTAAGTGAAAAAGTGAAAATACACTTTTTCTTTTTACATAGGATCCTTTGGGGGAAAAAAATAGTACAAGTGAAAAATGCTCTGAAAAACATACAGAGCCAAGCAAAGAGGCTTTAAATCAGTAACAATGCATCTTATAATTACCATAATTTCTAATCTGCATTGACTGAGCTTTTCCTAGGCCCTTACTCTGTGAACCTGAATACAGACAGACATATAACTCTTTCTGGCACGAATACAAGACCCTGTGTTGATTGAAAGAACAAAGGAAAGGAGAGAGGAAGAGAGGGATAGAAAAATGAAGGAAAGAAGAAATCCAATGGGGGCAGTGCCTGTGGCTTAAAGGAGTAGGGCACTGGCCCCATAAGCTGGAGGTGGTGGGTTCAAACCCAGCCCCAGCCAAAAAAACCAAACCAACAACAACAACAAAAAAAAACCTGCAAAAAAAAGAAATCCAATGAAAGAGAAAATATGTAAACAAAAAGAAATACAGGGTTGGAGGCATGGGCCAATAGTGTAATGAACACTATAGATTACACATATTACAAATTTACTTTTATAAAACAGTAATTGTTTATTTAAAAAACATTTTTACCTTGTAATGCCCTGCCTCAAAATAGTTGTCATGTATTTTTTTCTATAATGTTCTTGACAACAAGTGTTTTTTTGGTTTTTTTTTTGGAGACAGAGTCTTACTTTATTGCCCTCGGTAGAGTGCTGTGGCATCACAGCTCACAGTAACCTCCAACTCCTGGGCTTAGGTGATTCTCTTGCCTCAGCCTCCTGAGTAGCTGGAACTACAGGTGCCCACCACAGTGCCTGGCTATTTTTTTGTTGCAGATTGTCCGGGGCTGGGTTCGAACCTGCCATCCTCAGTATATGGGGCCGGCACCCTACCCACTGAGCCACATGGGCTGCCCAGGCAACAAGTGTTAAAGTAATGTTTTTAGGCAGCTAATTTTGTAGTCTTATTTTTAAAGAGAAGAGTGTTATTCGAAGGTGGTAAAATAAAACTTAACTCTGTAATGTGTCTGTGTGTGTGTGTATATATATATATATATATTTTTTTTTTTTTTGCAGTTTTTGGCCAGGGCTGGGCTTGAACCCACCACCTCCGCATATGGGGTCAGCACCTTACTCCTTTGAGCCACAGGCACCTCCTGAAAGCTCTGTAATATTGTTCACAGGTTCATTCGGTCTGGCCTTGAACTAAAATCCAGAACTTGTTTCCTCTTAGCCAACTGATAAAGGGCTCGCTATGCAAACATTTGGAACCATTACTTGTTTAAACAGATTTTAAAACAATTTTTAAAAAGTTTGAGCAGGCAGGTTCTTTGTTGTATTAATCTTTTGTCTTTCTAAGTTTCAAGATAAAACAACTTGAGAAGAGTTAAAAACTTTTAAGGACATGCTATTTTTTTCAAGGATAGCCATGAATTTTAGTTTAGAAGTCAATATTCTTCCTACTGGTTTGACTCAAACGTATTTTGTTCTCTTTTTAAAAAACACTTGATGTTTTTCATCTTCCGTGCCACTGAAATGGGATTTAAAACTTGAAACTTGTGTCTTGTTACTTTGATTCCTAACATGGCTTAAAATCTCCCCACCCCTAACACTCATATGTAACAGTATTAAAAATTTATGTGAGGCTAGGAAATTTTTAATAGCCTTATATACATGTTAAATTAATACATTTATTTAAAAAGTACTTCATACATGATAGAATTTAGCATCTTCCCAAAATGTACTATATAAGTTGAAGAGGAAACTCAGTTTCCATTGACTGGAACATACACTTTTGTATTATTTTCAGCAAGGGACAATGGGTTTGGTGGTTTTATGAGTTCTAGAGTGAGTGAAGAAATCTTGGGTATTATCAAGCCCAACAGATGGAGGTCTAGAAAATTTCTCATAATAAAAAGCTCTAAAATCATGTGGTCAGTGAAAAATATATATAATCTTAGAAAGTTCTGAGTTACACACAACTTTTAAAAAATGCTTGTGTTCTCTAAAGCAAGTTTTTTTTTTTTTTTTTTTTTTTGAGAAAGAGCCTCAAGCTGTCCCCCTGGGTAGAGTGCTATGGCATCACAGCTTACAGCAAGCTCCAATTCCTGGGCTCAAGCGAGTCTCCTGCCTCAGCCTCCCAAGTAGCTGGGACCACAGGCGCCTGCCACAATGCCTGGCTATTTTTTGGTTGCAGCCATCGTTTTTCGGTGGGCCTGGGCTGAATTCGAACCCGCCAACTTAGGTGTATGTGGCTGGCGCCTTAGCCACTTGAGCCACAGGCACCGAGCCAAGCAAGTTTTTCTGATTCTAGTGCTAAAGAATCCAGGGCTACACACATGGCTGGTGCATGACATTAGAATGAGCAGATGGTCAAAATCCTTTCTACCTGTGCTTCTTTCTTGATTTAAGTACAGCTAGTTTTGGATTTTTCACTGGGCTGAGACAAGCAAACTGGCATTTCAAGGTGGATTCCCTTTTCCTCAGTTACTATATCTCAGTGGACCTGAGTCACCCTCCGCCCTGTTCTGATGGACTGAGACATTTGCAAGGTGTATTTACCTGGTTCCCTTTCTTGCCTCGGCGGGTTTCCAAAAAGTATCCTTGGGCCACACCTCAGACTGAAGTGGGCTGCTTATGATTGAAAGGCAGGATAAGTAGACCTCGTGGTAAGGATCAGATGCAGTCTTGAAAAGTCTGTATGTAAGATGAAGTTTGGTTAATCAGATCACACTTTCCTATGGACAAATAGCAATACCATGAAGAATTTTTTTTTATTAGTATTATCAGTATGTGAGGTTACTTTTTTTTTTAAGTTCAAGTTTGTATGGGCAGAGGGAAGCAGAGAAGAGTCTTATAGACATGTCAACTGACCATTAGAGGTCTTGTAATAAAAACTAGGGAGAGAGAATTAGAAAAATACACAAAACCCACAAAGGTATTAAGCCAACATTTAATGGCTTAACACCCCCCCCCTTTCCTGGATGCCATTCATTTCCGAGTGTCATGTAACTAACTACTGTAGTAGCTGGGTAAAAAGAAGCTGGTTCTATAGTTTGTGGTCAAATGAATTTGGTCTCATAAATTCACTTTAAATAGACCTGTACTACGTATGTGCTCTTTGGTGCATTAATTTGCAATTGACTTTGACCTCCTGTCCCTGTTTTTAAATACATTTTTGTTTTAGATTCACAGAAAGATTGTAAAGGCCAGGTGTGGTGGCTCACACCTATAATCCCAGCACTCTCAAAGGCCCAAGCCAGTGAATTGCTTGAGCTCAGGAGTTCAAGATCACCCCGAGCAAGAGCCAGACCCCATCTCTACTAAAAATAGAACAACTAGTCCAGTGTAGTGGCGCACACCTCTAGTCCCAGCTACTTGGGAGTCTGAGGCAAGAGAATTGCTTGAGTTCAAGAGTTTGACATTGCTGCGAGCTGTTACACCCTATGACTCTACTGAGGGCAACGTAGTGGGATTCTGTCTTGAGGGGAAAAAAAAGATTATAAAGATAGTACAGAGTTTTTGTGTATCCTTCACTTAGTTCCCACTATCTGCCACCATTTTATAGCTCAGTTTTCGATAGTTTTTACAGTGGCGCACACATTACATTATGTAAGAAACTGACTTTCCATTGTGCTAAGGGATAACTCCTTCACGTTTGGGATATACTTGAGACTGCAGGCTCGGCATCTGTGACTCAAGCGGCTAAGGCTCCAGCCACATACACCTGAGCTGGCAGGTTCAAATCCAGCCCGGGCCTGCCAAACATCAATACTGGCTGCAACCAAAAATAGCTGGGCATTGTGGCGGGCACCTGTAGTCCCAGCTACTTGGGAGGCCGAGACAGGAGAATTGCTTGAGCCCAGGAGTCGGAGGTTGCTGTGAGCTGTGATGCCACGGTACTCTACCCAGGGGGACAGCTTGAGGCTCTGTCTAAAAAAAAAAAAAGAGACTGCATGTAAATTGTGGGAATCACCCTTGGAACCAAATTACTGAATAGAATTCCTGTTTGTTTTCTTTCTTTTTTTTTTTTTTTGTTTGAGACAAAATCTCATTGTTCTGGGTAATTGCTATGGTGTCATAGCTCATAGCAACTTCAAACTATTGGGCTCAGGCAATCCTTTTGCCTCAGCCTACCGAGTAGCTGAGAATGCAAGCATCTGTCACAAACCCCAGCTAGGTTTTCTGTATTAAGTAGAGATGGAATCTTGCGCTTAGTCAGGCTAGTCTTGAACTTCTGAACATAAGCAATTCATCTGCCTTGACCTCTGAGAGTATGAGGATTACGGGTGTGAGCCCCTATGCCGCCTGAATAGAACTCTGAAATGTTTGAGAAGAAAGTTTCTCCCATCCCCCTTTAATAAAGAAAAAAACATAATCACACAGGACCTTCCCAATTCCTTACTCATCTGAGGGCTCTAAATGAGTTTCGGAATTTCTTAATTTTTTTCCTTTGTTTCTGGAATTTCTTTCCTTTATTTAGTAACAAGTACATTTTGCCCTATTTGCTTGCTCTAAGTTGGTTGGAATTTTGCACAAGTTGGGACAATAGTTGTAGTCATATTTATATCTCAGCAGTGAAAGAAATGTGCCCCATTTCCTGTATAAGTGGAAGAAAGAGGCTGGTTGCATTCATGGGGATGAGGGGGGGGAGGCTGTGCTGGTTTTGATAGGTGGACAGTTCCGGCACACTGTCTGGACCTGCCCGGTGGAGTCTGTGTCATCCTCTGGGAGTGGTTCCCAGGGAGGGCTGGGTTCCTCTCCCACATACAGCTAGTGCTGACTTGCTGGGGAGCCTTGCTTGCAGGGAGGGACCCCAAATAGGTAGAAAAAGAAAGTGCTTCCCTGTGGTGAGATGAGGTGAGGTCAGGCGCTGTGGGAAAGGTTCCCACATTCTTATGTTCCTATCCCATCTGTGCATAATACAACCATTGTTTAAGCTTTACTTTTTCAATAGTTGAATTCTTTCTTTACAACACACAGAGACACACACACATAAGAGAAAATCCAGCTGATCAGACAGGCATCAAACAGATAAAACCAGGCGTAGGCCAGCCCTGGTTGCAGGACTGGGTGAAGAGCTCCAGCTTCTGGCACATTCATGAGGACTTCTCCCAGATACTAAGCAATAATTTGATATGCTTCACGTCTCTCTTAAACCAGACTGCAGTAGGCTGTGCTGTGGAATGATGTATCTTGGCAAATTTAAAAGACTTTTATTATGCTTTGTTCTTTTGTGGATTCACTTACAAATTAAACTCCTGCCTTCGCTTTCTTTACAACACAGACAACGAAAATGCGGACCATCTGCAAAACTTTTCTTCCATCATTACTGTTATTTTAAGGTTTTGGCCACACATTTTTCAGAAAAGTGCCTCCTTTGAATGCACATTGAGCGAGCCATGTTGTGGGAACAAATGTGTATGCCAGGAGCATCTTGAAAGGAGAAGGGGTTTGTACTTCAGTTTCCCAGCACTTTCTTCCCACCATGATTTTTCTATTACACCATTAGTATCTTTTACTGGAATTGCAGAAAATGCTTTTGTAGAGTAAGCTTTTCTTTCCTCTCTCATCTTTTCCTTCAGCTAGACTTGCCAGTGAAATTTTCATGCTCTTTGCCTAACACCGTGAAGTCTTCCTGTCAAGTGGGACTTGTGGGGACTGGGCATGAGGGACCGCTGTGGGATGAAGTGACAGGATTTCAGCTCAGGTGTATGAGCTGAAATAGCTCTTTGTCATTGTCATTGCCAGAAGTGTGTTTTTACAACTCCATAGGAATATTTCCGGGTCTGGAGGTGGTGGTGGTGGTGGGGAAACTGGCTGTAAAGGACTTTATTGGGCTAATTGGTAAACTTTGAAACAGTTCTGTAGATTACAAACTAGTATTATATCTTGATTTTGTATCAAGTATTATATTCTTGATTTTGATAATTGTACTGTGGTTATATTAACATGTGCATATAATGAATACCTTTATTCTTAGGGAATAATACATGCTGCACTCTTTGGGGATAAGAGGACACGATTATTCTCATGGTTCAAACAAAAAAGAATACATATACACACGCAGAAATAAATACATACACACGCAGAAATAAATACATACACACATGTGGAGGGGGAGGGAGGGGATAAAGGAAACGTAGCAAAATGCTGACCATTGGAAAATCTTGGCGAAGGGTCTCACAGAAGTGTTTTTGTCCCCTTTTTGCAACTTTTCTGAAAGTGTGAAATATTTCAGAATGGAAAACACAGTTACTTCACATTTGGTCTCTTTGTGTTTGCCTCCGTAGTCAAACTGGTACAATGTCCAGGCACCAGAATCAGAACACCATCCAGGAGCTCCTGCAGAACTGCTCGGATTGTCTGATGCGAGCGGAGCTGATTGTGCAGCCTGTAAGCTGTCTTCCCATTGTTTCTCCCACAGTATCATCCACACCTGATCGTGTTCCTGGTTAGCTTCGACTGTCCTTGCCCATAATATCTCTGTTCACTGACCTCTTTTATACACATTGTTTGAAGAGTGTATTCTGAACAGAACAGAGAGGGATATGTATGTATCTTAATTTATTTGTAATAGTGGTTTAACAATGGGAGCCAATGTTCAAACACAGGTTTATTTATTTTTGTTAAAACAAAATTTTTTAGAGGGTCTCTCTTGCTCTGTCATCTAGGCTGGAGTCTGCTGTTGTGATCACAATTCACTGTAGCCTTGAACTCCTAGGCTCAAGAGATCCTCCCATCTCAGCCTCACTAGTGGCTGGGACTATAAGCCTGTGCCACCACACCCAGTTCTTTATTATTTATTTATTTTGAGACAGAGTCTCATTTTGTTGCCATTGATTGAGTGCTGTGGCGTCATAGCTTACAGCAACCACAGACTCTTGGGCTCAAGTAATTCTCTTACCTTACCCTCCTGAGTATCTGGGACTATTGATGCCCAATACAATTCCCAGCTATATATATATATATATATATATATATATATATATATATATAATATTTTTTTTTTTTTGAGACAGAGTTATACTTTGTTACTCTTGGTAGAATGCCCTGGCATCATAGCTCACAGGACTCTCCAACTTTTGGTGCCTGGCTATTTTTAGAGACGGAGGGTCTTGCTCTTGGTTAGGCTGGTCGTGAACTTAGGAGCTCAGGGAATCCACCTGCCTGAGCCTCCCAAAGTGATGGGATTACAGGCCTGAGCCACCTTCCCTGACCCACACCCAGCTCTTTAAAAACCTTTGTTTCTGTAGAGACAGGGTTCCACAGTTGTTTTAGGAAAATCCCGGGATGGCATAGAAAATCCTGGCATCTGCCTCATCCTAAAGACCCCTGTTAAATAGTTCTATATTTGAAACAAATTTTAACCAAGTGAATTTATGGGTTCTGTTTGGAGAATATCTTAATGTTCTCATTTTGTAATTTATATTATGTATAAATAGAATATTATAAATTAAGTTCTGGCTTATTTCATACAATTAAAAAATGTCACTTTAGTCCATGTGCAAAGATATTTGGGGATCAGCAAACTAAGTGGATTCCAGTTCTGCTTATTTCTAGTATCTGATTTGAAATGTATCCCCCCTAAGTTTTCATCATAGCACCTCAATTCCTTTATATAAGCAAAGTAGGAGTCATCAGCAATTTAATATGCAACATTTTTGCATCCCAGCCCTGGACATGGTTTATAGTGACTATGGACATATTTTAAATGTATTTCCAAAAATTTACATGGCATCATGATCTCCAGTTTATTTTTACTTGTGTGCATCAAGATGCAATAAAAATGTCTCAGGGAAATAGTATCATATTTGCTAACATTTCTTTTTAGAGAAATGAGGCTCATTCGGCTGAAGCTGAATGAAAACAGTAAATGAAAGCTTACTGGAAGCTTTCTGTTTAAAAAGAAACAACAACTTTATTTTGAAGTAATTATAGACTCACAAGAAGTTGCAAAAATAGTCCAGAGCAATCTCTGCCTAGCACCCTGTTTCTCTCAGTGGTGACATCTTATATGATACGGTGCATCATCAAAACCAGGACATTGGCCAGGCATGGTGGCTCATGCTTGTAATCTTAGCACTCTAGAGGGATGAGGTGGGAGATTGCTTGAGGCCAGGGGTTTGAGATCAGCCTGAGCAACAGTGAGACCCTGTCTCTACAAAGAATAGAAAAATTAACTGCACGTGGTGGTGCATGCCCAGGGGTTTGGGGTTGCAGTGAGTATGATGCACTCTTCTGAGACTCTGTCTCAAAAAAAAAGCAAACAAACAAAAAACCTGAGGACATTAGCCCCATGCTATTTAGCCAGGCAGAAGCTTTCTTTTTAAGACATAAAAAGTTATTTTCTCATAAGATTAGGTAAGAGGTCATATCTGGTATACTGGTATAGTCTCCTTATCATAGTGAAATTCCCATTAGATGAGAGTTGTGTGTGAATTTGAAAAATCTCTTTTAAAATATTGGAATGCCATTCAGCATAGCAAAAGACGGAGACCTTGCAAGAATAGAAAAGCACAAATCCCACGTACTCAGTACTAATCTGAAATTAGATCAAAGGCTCGGCACCTGTAGCTCAGTGGCTAGGGCACCAGCCACATACACCAGAGCTGGCGGGTTCAAATCCAGCCTGGGCCTGCCAGACAACAATTACATCTACAGCCAAAAAATAACCGGGCATTGTGGCGGGCGCCTGTATTCCCAGCTACTTGGGAGGCTGAGGCAAGAGAATTGCTTAAGCCCAGGAATTGGAGGTTGCTGTGAGCTGTGATGCCACAGCACTCTATCCAGGGCAACAGCTTGAGGCTCTATCTCAAACAAACAAAAAAACAAAAATTAGATCAAAAACTACAGGCCCACATGAGAGAAAACCACAATTAAATGGAAGAAGATGGGAGTGGGGGAGGGAGTTCCGGAAGTTCCCACCTCTTGGGTACAATGCAGGGGTATATGGCACTTCCTCAGTGAAAGATTCAATTAGAACTCAGACTTTACCTTACACACCCAAATAATGTGACCTAATTGTATGTACCCTCATATTAACCTGAAATAAAAAAAATATTGAAGCAAGGGGAAGATTAGCATTCTGTAAATATGCTTTTAAAAGCCAAGTGAAAGTTTACAAGGTGGTTCACAAATTTTGTTCCATGAATCGCTCTCTGTTTATCTTCTTACCTCAAATTAATAACATTACTTCTAGTTAGAAATCTTCTGCGTTGAGATGGGGGAGCCGAAACGATTTGTTGTGTTTACGGTAGAAGCTTTTGCTTCCATTAATGCACATGAAGCTTTTCTTCCCGGTATTGTGTTTTCCTTCAAGTGAATCCTTTCTTTTAGGAATTGAAATATGGAGATGGAATACAGCTGTCTCGGAGTAGAGAACTGGATGAGTATTTTGCCCAGGCCAACGATCACATGGAAATTGCTGACAGCTTGATCAGAGAGATGCGGCAGATGGGCCAGCCCTGTGACGCTTATCAGAAAAGGTACTGTCCACAGAGTGCGGATCAGGGGGATACATTACACTGGCCACCCAGGCCTTCCTGCGAAGGCAGCATAGGTGTTCATTTCTAAGGAAGGGCTCACTTATATTTTGCAGCTTTGTGTATAGAAATTGACTACTTCCTTATGAGATGTTAACTGCAGCTTTATTTAGAGGGCAGTAAGGGCCTTTGGTACAGCATTTGACTTCTTAAGAGTTAAATAGCAAGTCAAGCTTAGTTTTAATAAATTAAAAAAATGAGATTCAAAGTTGGGAAAAAGTGCTTTAAAGCAGAGATGTGTACTCTGCATTCGGTCTGCTGCCTCCCAGGGCCCAGAGTTTTAAGAATATTTTTAAGAAAAGTACCTGCAAACGAAAGGTACTACCAGGTTAGGCAAAGGCGATTACAGTTTACACAAAGTTTCGGGCTTTGGGACACTTCCAAACATTTAATGTGTTTTTCTTTTTGGATGTGATCAAGATTTTCTGTTTTTGTATGGGATCAAGGTTCAAGTCATGGGATAAAGAAAAAAATCTTCACATACCTGAGACATTTGTGCCCTCTGTATTGACTTAAGGAGCTTCAAAAAAGGGAAAATTTGCCCAGCACGTGTTTTCATAGGCCGTTTTCCTTCAATGGTGTCATTGTTTTTCTTTTCAGACTACTTCAGCTCCAAGAGCAGATGCGAGCCCTTTATAAGGCCATCAGTGTCCCTCGAGTCCGCAGGGCCAGCTCCAAGGGTGGTGGAGGATACACTTGTCAGAGCGGCTCTGGGTGGGATGAGTTCACCAGGCGTGTCACCAGTGACTGTCTGGGGTGGATGAAGCAGCAGAGGGTAAGCAGATTGCAGGTGGAGGATGCCCCAAACCTGCGGAGACCAGGTGCATGGAGCACAAAAGGCTAAGCCCTGTGTTCTGTTCCCAGAGGGGGGTTCGGACCTCAGATGGCAGCAACAACTTTCTATTTTCAGAGTCTTCCTCCTATACAACTTGAAAGTGGTCTTCTATTTTGAAATAAGTGAAATTTCTAGGTAGTTTTTTGTTTCCGTGTGCCCAAGGGAATTAGCCTCATTGCCGTCTAGTCACACTTTATCACACAGGTTATACTGAAGAGGTGTAACTTAATTAGTAGAAGAAGTTTTTTGAATATCCAGCTTTTCCTATTCACAACTCGAAAATCCATTGTGGGAGTTTATGTGTTAAATAAATTCATTGTTCTACTCCAGTGGCAACTGACTTCATCTGTATTACTGATAAGTACTGGGGGAAAAAAAGCACAGAAGTTGTGGCGGTTCATTTAAAATCTAACACACTGGAGGAGGGGACACAGTAAAACTGGATATTCTGGTTTGGGCTCTCTGGTCGCTAAGCTTCTACTTCTGAAGTGTCAGTTGTGCAACCAGCATGTCCCTGGTGTGGGAGTGAAGTAAAATAATGGTAGAAGTATGTGCTGATCCTTTCCCTAGCAGCGGAGTTTCTACAAAGCATTTTTCAATGCTAATTATTGTTTTGTTGTTTTATGTAGCAATTATGCTCCATAATGAACAGGTGGCAGTAGAAATATGCCATGATCACATAGATGGAAGTTTTATAATGAAAACCTACTAATGAACCGTCGTTCCCTTGAGAAGGTGGATATGTTAGAGGGATAAGTGGTGGAGAGATTGACTGTTACCCAGTGTGGTTGTGGTTGTGAGAAACGTTCATTTGCTTAGTCGTTCGCAGTGGTGTTCATTTGCTTAGTCGTTGGCAGTGGTTCTAAACGTCTCAACTACTTCCAGACTGTGAGGTGTGTTCTTGCCTAGGTGGGGAGGAATTTCGCAATGTTCGCTCATTCACTCACTCGTTCTTTGAACTTTTTCTCCCACTTAATTAAAAAGTCTGTAAATACAGAGGGTGGGACTTACAGAGGGGAAAGGTCAGTTAGAACCCCAGAAACCTAAATACAAACCTATTTGTGTGTTTTCAAATTTCTCTTCTAAACCTGTGAACACACATTGTTTGAGGATTTTATGAATATTGGCGTTGTGAAGGCTCAAAAATTGTTTTCCATAGTTCTAAAAGCGAGTATTACTGAAGAAAACAAGATATATACACCCAAATGGCAAATTTCAATCTAGATCAGTGTGCGATTAATTGCTCTGTGAGAGCTGCAGTAAAATCTCATTTAGTTGGGGTGGGAGAGAGATGGTTCTCCAGCCCCTGTGGAGTGGAGCAGTCGAAGGGGAGGACCTGGCAGACTTTATAGGGTTTGTACTACACTTTCACCGTCCTTTATGATAGGTGGACTATCCTTGGAACCAAATTAGTTATGAAACATCATATTCCCTGAAGTTTCCTTAGTCGGTATGATAGTTATATCTAATAAAATAGCCCATAATTGGTCATTTTCTATGTTCATATTGAGCATAGCCTTTTAAAGAATACTTTGTAGCAAAGGCCCAATGTTTTTAAAGTTTGGAAAGAGGCATTGTTACTTGAACTAAGTTTTGTGTCATTTTCTAACAGAAGTAATCCATGTGCAGTGGTTTGCAGGCAGGCACTGGCCCTCACGGTCTCAGACAAACTAAAAGCTGTTAGGTTGCTTCCTGCAGCTTTGCTCTGGGATTTGCTCTGGCTCCTTTTCTCTTACCCCTCTTCCCCATTTATGGCCTGCATTCTTTACCTCCCTCCTCGGAGACCAGGGCCCGCTGATAAGGGCGCAGCTGCCCAGCAGCACAGGCGGGAGGCTGACACGCATCTCCTCTGCCAGGATTTGTTTTGTCTCCCTGACTGTGTTTGCTGATGGACGAGTCAGATACTATACACCTGGCTGGTAATGAGAGGCGTGACTGCAGCCTGGTCATCTCGCTCACTTCCCAAGGCGCACAACTGGCAGTTTCTCTTTTAAATCTGAGATAGCTACCAGAAAAGGAGGGCCAAAGTCCCGGGGAACCATCAGTTATCTGACTCCAAAATGGCTCTGCTTTCTGGAGCCTTGCCAGGTGTCTTAGAACATGGATGTGGCTTGGAACAATGTGTATTATGTTCTTGTTGCAATCCCCGGCTGGAATGTTTGTCCTTGGCATGTCCGAGAGATGACACAGGTGATTTGGAAATTTACATGTACTCATGCAAAACAGGATGAGGTAATAGATTTGCTCCAGAGTGAAGTTTGGGGAATGATATGTTTGTTTTTTTTTTTTTTTCTCTTGCCTCAGCCTCCCAAGTAGCTGGGACTACAGGTACCCACCACGACACCCAGCTATTTTTTTGTTGCAGTTTAGCCGGGGCTGGGTTTGAACCCAGCACCCTGGGTATATGGAGCCAGCGCCCAACTCACTGAGC
>CAUYTI010137252.1:0-46941 GCA_963575145.1 Galago senegalensis | reverse complement strand
TAAAAAGTTCTCAACAGCCACTCAGCATGATATGGGTTAACACATCTACAACTAAGAGTATAGTTTAGGGTGACCAGACGTCCTGCTTTTGATGGGACAGCCCTGATTTTTAACAATTTGTCCTGCATCCCACAGCATTTTTAAAAAGTCCCAATTTTTGGAAAAAATGCACGAACAGGTGGGAGAACAGTAAGGGAATATACGGTTTTCAGCTGCCATGTGGCTATTTTGCCAGGATATGAGTTTTATATTATTTTTGTTAATTTTATAATGTTAAACTGTAATAATAACAAATAATTGTTGAGACGTGATTGTCAGAACTGCTTATCAAAGTTTGCATTGTTTTCAGGCCCTGCCCCCGCCCTGCCCCCATCAATGGTGTCCCACTTTACCAGTGTTAAAATCTGGTCACCTTAGTATAGTTACGCGTTTCCTAGAGCATAATATTTTTTTCTGAAATGTAAATGAAACTGTCCATTAGGTTTCTTGGTATTCTTGACAATAAAGAACAAGAAAAACTACATGATTTATTTGACGGTTGAAGCCTCAGTGGATTCCGTATCATGGCATCAGAGCTAATTAATCCACCATTCACATTTTCTAGATCTGCAGTTAAAGTAGTCAAACTAATTGTTCACAAATAGGTTTTAGAAGTTTGTGAGTAACATTTTTGGCAACTTGAGGTCTACTTCAGATGAAAACAGTGAATCTAAGGCACGGCTTAAATATCCCAACTGACCTTTAGTGAAGGCATCTTAATAGCAGTTTTAATATTGATGATGATAAAAATGAGCTCTGTCGAAAATGCTTATATTCTAGAAAATATGCTCATATAAACGATCTCATTTCTTCTACCTCACACTCCTGTGAGGCAGGCAGAAAAGGTTTACTATTCTCATTGTGAAAATGAAGAAGCTGAGGTTCCCAATGATGAGGTCGTGATAGGATCCTGGGACAGAAAAGCCTATCACCTACTCATTGTTTTAGCTTTTTCATCATACTGTAAGACAGTAAATTTAGGGATCATCCTGAGGCACAAAAGGTTTATATCCTGCTTTAAAAAATAAATATATATTAATGTGAGTTTTACCTTCACAGGTCTATTACTTACATTTTAGGTCACTTTAACCATTTATTGCTTGTATGTTCAAGAAGAGACTCGAGGGATGTTTTAATATACAGAGTGGCAATCTGAGCAAATCAAATTACATCTAGTTAGAAATACTCAGATAAATGACCTTCATATCAGATGAATGTCATGTAAGTCTAGCGACAGGAATAACTTGATTAGGAGAAAACATGATTCTTTAAGCCACAGATTCTCAGCTCTGGCTTTTTAGCTCCTCAGGTTTCCTTCGGGGGTGGTTCTTATATGAAGAAAAATTTCAAAGCAAATATGTATTTAAATTTTAAATTTTTCATATGTATGATCATTATTTGCCTTGTGTGGAATAGGAGGAAAAAATGGAAATTCTTGCATTGAATGTCAGTGTGAACGGTTTTGCTGAGAGAGCTTTCCTGGAATCCTGGAGTTACAGCATAAATTAGCAAATCGTCCAAAATGCAGAGCAAATCTGAAGGTAGAAGTTACTACATGAAGTTTCTAATCCAGTAGCTGGTGCACAAAACATAACAAAGCAAAACGAAAAAGTTCCTGTTGACTTCTATAACGTTCTGTCCACAGCCACTGCTCAATTTAAGCTGTATTTTGTTTTGTTTTCAATCTCTTAACGGTGCTATTTCAGTGTACTCTGAGTTTTTCTTCCTCTCCTCTCTCCCTCCCTTCTTTTTCTTCTCTTCTCTTCCTCTTCTTTTTCCTCTTCTTTCTTCTTCTCCTTGAAACATCTTTGGTAAAATTCTGTTTTTAAACAGCTTCAGTGAGGTATAATTGACGCACAAAGAGCTCTACTTACACAGTGCACACAACTCCATCAGAGTTTAAATGGATGAAAACATTTGTGTTCTATCACCATAACTAAGTTAATGAACATATCCCACACCTGTGAAGTTTCCATGTGCCTTTGTTTTAGTTTTTTTGTCTTGTGGTAAGAACACTCTCACCCTGTGTTCAAATATCTATCCTCTTAACAGATTTTGAAGGGTTAAGATCTATCCTCTTACCAGATTTTGAAGGATGTGGTATCATACTGTTTACTATAGCTATGATGTTTTACCGTAGGTCTCTGGAATTTATTCCTCTATCGTAGCTGAAACTATATACTCATTGAACAAATCTCCACTCATTCCACACCCCAGCCCCTGGAAACCACACTTGTATTATCTGTTTCTATGAGTGTGACTTTTGTAGCTACTTCATATAAGGGGAATCATAGACTACTGGGTTTTGTATGACTGACTTATTTACTTCGTATAATGTCCTAAAGGTTCATCCATCTTGGCTCCAATGCCAGCATTTCCTTCATTTTTTAGCTGATTAATATTCCATTGTATGTATATACATCATATTTATTCATCCATTTATTCATTTATGAACACATAGATTTATTCCTTATTTTGGCTATTGTAACTAATACCACAATGAATATGGAGAGGAGATATCTTTATGAAGTGATTATTTCTATTCTTTTGGATATATACTGAGAAGTGGGATTACTAGGTCATAGAGAAGTTCTATTGTACTTTATCTTCTGAGAAACTTCCAGACTGTTTTTCACAGCTGCAGCTCCATTTCCCATCTCAACAGCATGTACAAGGGTCAACTTTTCTTGACAGCCTCACCAACACTGTTAAATTTTGTTTTTTTGATAGGTGGAACCACATAAAGCCATCTTAAAAGGCATGAAGTGATGTCTATTACATTTTGATTTGAATTACCGGGCAGATATCAATTATGAGCCCCTAATGCCTTCTGATAGTACTCCCCAAGAGTTTACAGTTGTTATCTGCAAGAGAATCAATCTACTCCAAACTTTTTTTACTATAGAAAAAGTGAGAGTCTCAATACTTCAATTATGTTATATTCCAAATCCCTTGTAACGATTTACAAGGACTAGCATAATCTGTCCCTCACTGCTTCTCCTATCCCATCTTTTTTCCACTCTTTCATTTACTTACTACTCACCAACATGCAGGCCTTTTTAAAACATCCTGATCTTGTGCCACTTTTAGAGAGGTTAAACTTCCTTTCTATTTTTTTCTCTTTCGATTTCAATCCTTTTCACTTTAATGGCTGTTCTTTCTCACAAAATTATAATTTTATATACTACTCCTCTGAAAAGGCTTACATGATTATACAATCTCAAGAAATGCTTTTTCAGAGTTACTCCGTTTCCTATCATACTGCTTAATTTATCTCATATGATATGTCACTATCTGAAATCATTAATATATCTATTCATACGTGAAAAGCATTCCTTCTCCTTCTATAACTGGAGATCAGAAATCAGCATTCCAACTATGTTCTTCCTTATATCCCTACAGCAGAGAACAAAGCTTTTATACCTTTGATACCTTAGAAGGTATTTCATAAATAATTTAAGCATTAATTTTGGGAGAAATTTGGTAAAATGAAACATTTTAAAATGGACAATGTAAAGGTGATTTTTTCCAATAAAGGTAACTTATATAAATGTATGAATTATTTCTCTGGAATTTCACTTACATATGTCTGAATGGAGCTACTCAAGGTCACCCATCATAAGAAAATTTGAGTATCTTTGCCTTTCCTCAAGATGTCAATTGACATTCTAATTGATTAAGTCAAGATACAGAGAAGAAAAGCCGCCAGAGAAGTCCATTAGGGACACAAACTACTTGTAGTACATTTAATCTAATAGAAGTAAATGATAATCCTACACCCAAAATGGGTCCTGAAGTCACTGTTAATGAACTCACTAAAGCAAACTCATTAGAAAGAACACCTTGGGTAATATATTCAGGATGATGATTTGTACTTTTAATTGCACGATCATTGTGCCTCTTCTAGGCTGTACAGGTAGCCAAATATCCTGCACTTGTTTGATTTGTGACACATGACTATTTTGTACGGGGCATTTACTCATTTAGTTACTCTGAAATCCAGCAGTGGGTGACAAAGCTCATCTTATTTCTCTCCTTTCCTTCCATCCTGTTTACTAGTTTACATATAAATGGTCTTGTGTCAGACAAGTTGTTATTTGAATCTGAATTGTGCTGATACCAGAAATATTTGCAAATATTTCTTGACATGTCATCAAGCATCTTGTCAATTTGCACCTTCCAAATTTATACACATAGAAACATTCCAAATGCTCTCCTCAGCTCAAGAAAAACACCAAATTTATTCTATAAAAGGAATTTGTCAACAAGATCTATGTGAGGCCATAATCCTGTTTAAAAACTCATGAGGTTTTTCTCCATCTAAAAATTTCCATTGCATTATATACCCATTGTATAGAAACATTACTTTGAAAGAAATTATAATTACCTCAGACATAAGTTATTGAACTTCTATGAAGATAAAATTTTCCCTGTTTAGAAATATTTCTCCTTGACACTTCAGATAGAAAAAAAAGATCATCGAACCGGATACTGAAACTGCAGGTGAATAATTTCTTACCCAGTGCCTTAACTGACATTTCACATTATTAAAGTTTTCAGATACCTTAGTATAATATTCAGAAAAATATATTTTCCTCCTATTTTTTCAGGGGGATTCTACATGGATGTCTAATCGCTTACTTGTGTCTTTGCCTACGCAGTGGTATAGCTGCAGTACACATACAAATCCTGGTTTTAAAGTTGCAGAAAATGATTAAATGTATTTTTTTATTTCCTTAATGGAAAGGAGTTTCTTGAAAAGAAGAAACTTACTTTCTATAATTGATAAGCAGTGATTCTCCTTTAAGTAAAAAAAATAAATAAAATCCCGGTTTTACAAAAGAGAGGTCTGGGGAGCTAGAGAGAGAAGAAACTATTTTAAGTAAGCACATTTAACAATGGTTATTTAAAGTAGGGTCTAAACAGTATTAGTAGTAGACCTGTAAAATCAGTATTTGTATCCTGACTTAATTAAATTCTGAGTAGCTGTTTAGACCCTTTAAAATACTAAATTAGATTTATGATTTGTTGTGTCAATTAATTTGTGTATGTTCTGGGAACATAATGCACTTATCTATCTACACATGCTTGAAGTTGTCTTCCCTGTGGTTTTTATCCTAACTATAGGTACCGAAGTAGCAATTAACAGGTTCAAACACTTAAAATCACCTAAAGGACTGTTTATTTTATGAAACCTTTAGTCAATGTTCTTGAAGAAACTTTAAATCAAATGGTATTGTCTGCTTTGTCAAAGATCAGATGGAAATATGAAAGTAGCTTTATATTCTTACTTGACACAAAGAAGTGTGAAATAAAAAATAAAACTATCAAATGATTCCATAACACATTTTTTAATCTCACCTATCCTTCACTTACATATATCCTAAACCTTAGACTAAAAATGAGACAGTTGCAGAAAATGATTAAATGTACTGTTTTATCTCCTTAATGGGTCTCTTGAAAAGAAGAAACTTGCTTTTTACAATTGATTAGCAGTGATTCTTAGAAATAATTTTTCTTCAGCACATTGTAAAATTTCTACTGAGTGTATTTTATGCATAAAATAGTGACACTATTCCCCAAGACATTTTTTTATAAACTGGAATTTTATTAATTTGATTTGCTTAGAGGAGAATCGCTCCTTATAACCAATAATAAAGTTTATATTTCTTCTCTTCAAGAGACACGCTAGGAAAAAGAAAGTATTTATTTTCTGCAACCGTAAAACCAGAATTTGTATCCTGATTTAACTAAGAAGATGATATATGCTGTATGCATCTGAAAAATACCGGTGAAAAGTATAAATATTATAATTTTGGATAATCAGTTAAGCGCATATAAAATGCTAATTTTATTTCTTTCCCCAAGAAATGGTGTAATGTCAAGCATTTCCTCTATATACATGTATTAGGGCTCCCTTCCAGGTTTGTGAGTTCACATATCAATATTTTTGACAAGGTCTCTGCTCATTAAACAATTTAATTTAATGACATATTGTAAGATTTATTGATCTACATGAAGAATATTGATTTTTCAACAAACATTTATAATAATTGATAAAAAAAGAAGCTTACTTTCTAGTCACATAAACATCCTCCACAGTATCCAAGTACCATTTCTTAATATTCACTCATGCCCAGGAAACACTTCTTGATGTCCCTTACTTTTAAATGAACTGTTTCTTCATAATTTTATATCTCCCAACACTTTATATTATGGGTTGAATCAAGCCCCCTCCCGATTCATTTGTTGAAGTTGTAATTCTTGAGACGTCAAGGTATTACCAAATTAGAAACAGGGCTATTAAAAAGTTGGAACTTGTAAAAAATATTAGGCCCCTTGTATAATATGACTCTGTCCTTATATAAAAGAGAGATGTAGACACAAACATACAAACAGGGAAATTAACATGTAAAGAGTAGAGTTATGCTGCCACCAGCCAACCAACTACAAGAAAGTTGGAGAGATAAATGGAATAGATCTTTCCCTAACACTTACCTACACCTTATTCTCAGACTTCTGGCTTCTAGAACTATAGAATAACACATTTCTTTTGCTTAAACCACTTTATTTATTGTACTTTATTCTAGCAAACTAGCACATATGTTTAGAAGGTAGCCAACTGGTTTTGCTTCATATACCATGACTCTTCGTAAATAACATTTATTCAAAGTATGTCTTTGGATTTTGTAGTTCCAAAATATAATTTATTTAAAGAATTAATACTTTTACATCATTCCTCATGACACTGAATCATTTCTTATGCTTTTGGTAAATACTGGTTTTCAATGACTCTCATAAAGGTCACTACTCTGCTTCATTTAGGATGATCATGAATGAAAGTCCTGGCCTGAGCATGCAAGAAAACGTAAGCAATAGTAGCTTAAATTACTGTTCAGAATGTTACAGTATAAATGTAGAACACATATTCCAATCATAAATGCCTTCTTAGGCCATTATCAGGGCACTACTAGGTCCCTTTCCTTGTTAGCTGCATCCTTGCTGTTCAAACATCATTTGCAGTGGGCAGAGTAGTCAACAAGTCTATGGATGGAGAAAGATAAAAGTGATTCTGTTTGGCAAACAACATCCATTCCTTCTTTGCCAGGCTTAAGATCCATCCACAAGAGCAAAATATCACTATATGTATCAGAAGCAAGAGAGGACATTAACTGGCATGGTCTATTGGCACCGTACAATCAAATCCTTCCTAGGCTTTGAGGACAAAAGAGAGGCAATACCTCTATGAATGTCTGAAATGAAGTGGAACTTGAGGGGAAAATACACCTCTTGGCACCCCTTAAGGTAGATGTATGAAGACTTACAGATAAGCTCATAGATGGAGGAGATCAGTGATCTATCACTAACATCCCAGAATCCTGAACTTGTCTTGTTTCTGGAGTGCATGAGAGTTATCTTGAAATCAGCAAGGTGGAATTACTCTGAACTCTAAGTGCAGTTAGAGAAATAGACAACACAATAGGAATGATCTTCTCAGCAGAATGCCTCCTATATGTGTTGTACTACAAATCTAATAGTCCCCTCAGTCCTCTTCAGTCTAAACATGGTAGTATGTACATCCACATCTACTAACTTCAGGTGTTTAACTGACAGTAAGTATTTTAAAATTAAACAATTAATGTTTTTAAAACAAGCATCAAACCTTATAAGTGTTGGGAAAATGTAATGGGGTGCCATCAGGGGTCTGGATGTCTTGAAATTATGTGTGAGGAAGCAAACAAGTGAAAACCAATAGAGAACATGTATATTACAGTGGACACTTTCCTAGGTGATCTCTGGGTCAACTGTGACCTACAAGGAACTTGGAATCTTCAAGGAACAATCACCAAGATAATTTCTTTTATAACTCGTCATTATAAAAGTAGATAAACCATATTGTTTATTTCTTAGGGAAAATCAAATAGGTGAAAGGAGGGATTTTGTTTTCAAGTTAAATGCTAAGGGCTGGTTTCTGTGAAATGGGAGAGCTATGCTAAGGTGCAGGTCCCAGAGAAGGGGCTGGGAAAGGAAAGAAAAGCAGAGTAAAGGCAGAAGTGCTATAATGTTCTGATGCTAAGATGAAAACACTTCTCAGCTGAACATTTGTGGAGATTCCTTTAGAAACTCTGATGGGAACTCTCCCCACTTACTGAAGTAATAAGAAGCATATCCACTCAAGGGGAGCATCTTTTGGGGACAGCCTCATACACTGCAAAGAAAGCTGCATCCACTCCTGACTGTGACAATAGAGTTCATGTGTTACAAACCCGATAAAAGAAGGGCAATAAGAGCCCAGACAAAATGAGTTAATACAGAAGGAGAGACAAAATGAAAAAGGTAAACTAGCAACAGAATGATGGACAAAATTAACTCGGGAAAATAAGGATGTCCTTTAATAAAATCCTAATTACTATCCTTAGATCCCAGGATATTATTTCTGCTTTAGAAAAAGTGCAAAAAGGCCGGGCATGGTGCTCATTCCTGTAATCCCAGCACTTTGGAAGGTGTAAAATGGGGATTAGTTGAGGTCAGAAAAGAGAAAGCGAAAGAGTGAGTGAGACCCTTTCTCTACAAAAAAGGTAGAAAAGTTCGCTGAACATGGTGGCAGGTGCCTGTAGTCCCAGCTACTAGGGAAACTGAGGCAAGAGGATCAGTTGAGCCCAGGGGTTTGAGGTTTCAGTGAGCTCTTAAGGAAAGCACTGCATTCTACCACAGGCAATAGAGTCAGACCTTGTCTCAACAACAAAAAAAGCGCAAAGAGCAAAAAGTTATTACGTTTTAAAGAAATGAGTTATATTTGAAATGGCCAGTATTTGGGATGAATTGGTTGTTGAAAGACAGACACTATTCAGGTTGTATCAGTGTCACTGTAGTATTTTTGTGTTGTGTCAACTCACTTAAACTTGAGCTGTAATATCTGGGATTACTTTCCTGAATCGAAGCTGTTCAAAATGAAATCTGCATGGGATTCAGGAGGTGGAGATGAAATAGCAGCTTATTATCTAAAACTTGTTCCCAACTACATGTCATGGAAGACAAACAGATGCTCATGATTCTAACATGTCCTCACGGTCCCTCAGCTATTCACAATGGCCAAGTCCACCATTGGGTGCAGTGCCAGTAGCTTCCCCAGTCTTCACCAATTCTCCTCCTTGCTCTCATTCTGGAACCTAAATGTATTTTTTTTTGTCACTTTCTCTTGTAAAGTATGACTTTTTCATTTGCATCACTGCTTCAAGTGACCTTGTTGTTTGTTGATTTTTCTCTGATTTTTGAACTCTCCTTTTGGAACCCTTCCTCCCTGTCTCGTAGCACAACTGTGTAGGTCTAACTCCTACATGAATTCCTTCATTCTATAATACTAATTGTACTTCTGCTTCTCTGATTTACCTCTATGCATGGCATAATTTCTCTCCTAAGTAAAGGTGCCAGCTAAAGCAGGTATTTTCACACCATGATCTCTGAGGTCCAAACAGATTGCAATGAGCAATTCAGTGACTCTCAGTGTGAGGTGGGTAAATATAGAAGGAAGGGCGTGCTTGCACGTTCTGCCTTCAACAGAGTAGCTATTATTTTGCCTGTTTTATATGCTTGACTTCTATAATGATTTCAAGGGAATCAATTGATCAGTGCCACCTACTCTCATATTGGAAACTACTGTAGTAGACAATCTGTAATATGCCATTTAACTCAAAATCTTATTACATATGGGTTCATTAACTCCAAAATGTTTGCAGAGCTTCTCTGCCTGCATGGGGGTTTCCAGAGTTTCATTTTCTTTACATGCCTCTAACAAAATATTTTGTGAGGGAAAACCTTGCCTACCTTATGGTTTCATTGTCTACCTGATCAGTGATGGCCCTCGAATCCACAAATATAGCCTAAATGGTTCTCCTAAGGTACATATTTCTGTTACAAAACCTACTGATGATTCTCATAAGTGGCATGTAAGCAGCTTAAACTTGACATGTAAATCACAGAACTAATTCTACCTTAGCATATTACTTTCAAACATGAACAATATTTTAATTGGTCCTTTTTAAGAAATTGAAACAACCATCACTTAGTCACCCTAGAAACAGTAAACCAGGTATCTTCTTAGCCTTTCCCCCCTTCCTTACCACCACCTTCCCACACCCACGCAATCCACTTGGCCACAAAACCTTTTATATTCCATCTGTCAGTCTTCTTATCCCTCTTGTCTCCATTCTTAATGCTTTTGCATTTATCCAAAATCTCAACATTTTTCTATGTTTTCTTTGTTTTTAAATGGCTTTACAAAACATAATCCATCTATCATATAATCTACCCACTTAAGGTGCACAAATTAGTGTTTTTAATACACCCTCACCACAGTAAGTTATAGAATATTTTCACAACGTCAAAAAGAAACACTATTGATTTTTATCTCGTCACCCCACTGTTACGTCATCTCCCCCAGCCCTACACAACCAATAGCTACTAATTGTTTTCATATATTTCTCCATCCTGGATTTTTACATGCATGAAATCGAATATATAAACTTTTGTGAAGAGCTCCCTGCCCTTAGCCTAATTCTGTTAGGTTCATCCAAGTTCTGGTACATATCAGTACTTTAATGGCAAGCTAATATTTAATTGTATGGATACTCCATATTTTATATGTCCATTCATTTCTTGATGGACATTTGTGTTATTGTGATCATTTGGCTAGTATAGGTAATGCTGCTATAGAAGTTTTAGTTAAAGGTTCATGTTTCCATATAAGTATGAGTAGAATTTTGGGCTCACATGGCAGCTTCATATTTAATCATTCCAAGAATCCTTTATGTTTTCCACAGTGGATGCACCATTTCATATTCTCATTCAACATTCCTAAATTGGATGATTCCAGCAAACCTTCAACCTTCAATCTCATTGCTACTCCTTCTCCCGAGCCTTCAATCCATCCTTAAAGTTGAGTATTAGGTTAGATTTAATCGAACATGTTATTCTTGTTATTCTTTGCATAACACCCTCTAGAATTTCTATTACTGTCAACTTAAATGTAAATTAAATTTCAAACTCCTGGTGTATGTAGTGAGGTCTTTTTCTGTAAATTATTTTTTTTAATGTAAAGTCTACTTTGCAGTAATAACAAACACCTCGATTTATGTAAAGATTCCATGTTTATTATAGACCTATATGTGTTTTACCCTCAATGTGTGTTCAAGGAGGGCTTCTCTCATGCTCTATTGTTAGTTGATCCGATTACTATCATCCACATAATATGAGATGTAATCTTAGCAATAACATCTACTAGGATGATGATCTAGGTCACCCTTCTTCCATTTCCCTTAGTATTTTCTGATTACTTCTAACAAAGGAGATCAGTGTGCTAAATTCTAATTTCGAGGTTCTATAACATGTCTGAAAATTCGCTGAAGTCTGTGACTATGTATTATATCTCCACTAATTTCTGACATAACAAAACAATAACTGTGTGCTGAGTGAATGAATAAATCAAAAAAAGGTACTTCTCTGTCACCTCAACATAAGAATACATGAATCATTCTAACAAATAAAACTAAATTTTTCGGCAAGGTTACATACTCAAAATAGTGTCTAAGAAATTAAGAACATATAAATATTTAAATTATTATTAAAATCTGTATACAACAATTTAATCACATCTACATGTCCCTATATTAATTATATCTCTGGGGTTATCTACCAAATGCATGGAAACTGGGGACAATAAAAACTCAACTAGCACAAATAAAGGCACAAACATTTGATGATACCAAACTTTGGATAACAGTTTGGAAGTTTAAAATTTTACATGTAGCAATTTTCAGGCAGAGCTACAAACATTTTCTTGAGTAGTGAGTGAATTCCCAGAAGGCAAGGAAGAAGTTCCATTAAGGGAAAATAAATAAATAAGCATCCAACACCTGTGTATTCAGAAATAGCAGACTCTGAGAAGTTCCTAAATTGGTTATAGCTAAAACTTGACAATTGTCTTTTATCAAGACAAAAATAACTGGGTGCCATGGTACCACAGCTGGGAAGGCTTGTTAAAACAGGTGAGATTGACACGTCAAATTACCAACTTCAACACAGATTGTACTGGAAGTGCATCAAAATGAGGCCAACATGTTCTGGGGAGAGCAGGGGGAAGAAAAAGGGAGGTGAAAAATGGGGAGAGGAAGTAATAATAATAGTTTTGTTTTTAACTCTGTTGTCAAATTAAAAAAATAACATTCACAAAACTACTCTAGCTACTGATGGGCAATCTTAAAAGTTCAGATCATGTGACTATGGCCATTTCCTCTTTTAGCTTCCACCTTAAAAATCTTCCATTTGAGGGCAACGCCTGTGGCTCAGGGAGTAGGGTTGCCATCCCCATATACCAAGGGTGGTGTATGGCCCCAGCCAAACTGCAACAACAGCAACCAAAAAATAGATGGGTGTTGTGGAGGGCACCTGTAGTCCCAGCTACTTGGGAGACTGAGGCAAGAGAATTGCCTAAGCCCAGGAGTTGGAGGTTGCTGTGAGCTGTGACGCCATGGCACTCTATCAAGAGTCACCAAGTGAGCTCTGTCTCTTAAAAGAAAAAAAAAAATCTTCCATTTGAAATGGCTTGTCCCAGCGAATCTGTGAATGTACCTTTGTGTGCAGATTCACACAGCTGTGATACAGGTTTTCTGTTTTCTGGCCTGAATCTGATGCTGCCTTTAATAAACTACCTTTCCTGAGTCTTCAGACTTCTATGAAAATACAGATTTCTAAACTTATTTCTCACACTATTTGTACTCTATCATTCTAAATACAAAAAAAAAAAAAATTATCCTATATACTACTTTGCTGAAATTCTGTTTTGTTCATAATTTTCGGAAATAGGTTCTCTCATGTGGTATGAATAAAGGTTTCTTTTAATAAATAAATAGATTAATGTTTGAATCTTATTGTGGATGTTTTAAATCAAAAGACATGAATACTAAATTGCATATAGCTTACTGATCTTTTCATAATAGTTCATCAAAGGTAATATAGATCCTTCTGACAATTTTGACTAGGGGTCCTAATTTTTAATTCTAATTCATTACCACTTGGTCCATCTATTCAAGGCTGGAAGAAACAGAAGGCCACAAGTCTAATTTTTGGATTTTTATTCAGAAATTATTATCTGTAAGCAAACCGTTTGGGGGGAAATGGGAAAAAAATAAGATTAATAAAAAATAAACAAAGCATTTTTTCTTTATTTGGACCATATCCTCTCTGAAGCTTAATGCAAAAGAATTTGATTAAACTGGTTTAGTTTGGATTTCCTTATTCCCTATATAGAAGAGTTCAACAACTTGACAAATAATATGGAAGGAAAGGGAAGCTTAGAAGTCATTCTAAATCTTGTCCTAGTTATCACTGTCAATATATACCCTGGAGAATCTCAATACTGTGGTCTTTTGTGTATTCAAACCTTGTCAATCAATCATATTTGCAACAACTTTGCAAGCCCGTTATTCAGCAGCTGCAAAGGCCTTTGTAGGCAATTCTTTTTCTTCAGTGTGTGCTTTCAGTACAATGTATTCAATGTCAAAAATACGTAGTAAGTGTATCACAGTTCAGGGACCTTACCATATTTTGGTAACATTTTCATATGTCCAAAGCATACTGAAGTACATTCATAATTGTCTTGAAATAATTTAAGCTCTTCTTTAATTTTGCAAGAACTACCTAGTTAGTGATATCTTCGTACTCACTGTTACCAGAGCCAGAATTTTATCCGCATTAGATTAGCAGTGAAATTTTGAATTCAAAATGCATGCCATCTTGGCTTCATGGTTTCTTTTTTTTCTTTTTTTTTTTTAATATATATACATGTGTTTATTAGGTTTCCACTTTTTGCCTTCACAAAATTAAAAAGGCTTAAAATTTAATAACAATAACAATGTTTAAGACAAGGACTAGAAACAAAAACCTCATAAAGAATGAACGAAGATAAATACATTCAGAAAAGAAATCATACAATTGCTGCATGGAAATATTAAGCAATAATAATAATAATGCAAAGAAAGTAGCATTCACATTGTCAAATAAGAGAATGTCTATATAGAATGCTTTGACTCTGAGGTTCAGTATGGAGTCTTCAGTTAACTTCTTATTTTTTTTCCTAAGTCTCAAAAAATAAACAACTAATATTTATTAATAAAAGTAAAAGATAATTTCAAAAATAATAAAATTTTTTCTTTTTCTTTTCTTTTCTTTTCTTTTTTTTTTTTTTGAGACAGAGTCTCACTCTGTCACCCTGGATAGAGTGCTGTGGCATCATAGCTCACAGCAACCTCAAACTTTTGGGCTCAAGTGATTCTCTTGCCTCAGCCACCTGAGTAGCTGGGACAACAAGCATGTGCCACTAGGTCTCCCTACTTTTTCTGTTTTTAGTAGAGACAGGGTATCACTCTTCCTCAGGCTAGTCTCAGACTCCTGAGCTCAAGCAATCCACCCATCTCTGCCTCCCAGAGTACAGGGATTACAGGCATGAGTGCAGCCTTTTCTTCTTCTTTTTTTCCAAGATGGTTGTAGCGATGGCATCCCACCAAAATTCATCAGCCAGTATTTACTGAATCAAAAGTAATTGCAATATTTCTGGCTCTTTCTCACTTCAGTTGGTTGTAGTTTAAAATGAAATCATTTTTTTTTTTCCAAGACCAGGAATTCGATGGGCCATTGAGAACACTGAGACCTCATCTAATTATCCAGTGACAACTACTTAATTGCCCATATTTTAGCCTCTGCCCTGATATCTACTTTTTAAAATAATCATTAATTCATTGAGCTCACAAGATATGCTAAGTGCTTCATAAAACTTCCAGTTCTTCCTACCACCTTGAAAGGTGAATGTTATTAAGCTCATTTAATAAATTAACAAAATGAGGAAAGTTCTGGGTAGTTATCAGAGTAGAACAGAACATGATGCCAATAAGTTATAATTAATTATTATAATTATATAATTGGGTGTATTTAATGATGATGTTAATACTATAGGGAACACAAATAGAGCTTCATGATGGTCTGGCTTTCTGTCACATGTGAACTTCTGCCTGTCTCCAAAGATGTCCATTTTACAAGAGGAACCTGAAGAATTGAAAGCACCAGTAACTAGACAGAGCTATTTTTGACAGGGAGGACTAAAACTTTGACATTCGGTATGCCAGTCTGTTCTCCTCCTACATTAACAGGTTTATCCCAGCGAGCTCCTCTGACTAGAAGACTACAGGAAGAAACCTTAATCAAACCCTGATCTTGTGGCTAAAAATAAAGGGGGGACTTTCTAACAACCAAATGTTTGGACTCCCTAATTCCCCCACTAGATTTTGCTTGTCCTGGTGGCAATCAGAGAGTAATTACTGTCTGAATCGCAATTATACTTGCCATACTGCTGAGATTCACCTTCGCAGAGAATTCAGGAGATAACCTTTCAGATGGATCGATTATTCGCACAATCTCTATTCTTTCCTCTTGAATATTTAAAGTCATAAGGTATTCTGCAGCAATAGAGAGAATCACGACCTATTATCTCACTCCTATAGAGTGCAAAAGTACAGAGAGCTACATAGCTTTCCTTTATTTACAAGTAAATTGAAAACAAAACAAAAAAAATTCTGGATCTGCTTTTAGAAATTTGACCTTGCCCAACATGTGAAGCTATGATGTTAGAGTTACTATATCTGGTTGGCATATCCCCCTTTTATTTCATATTTGGTAGCAAATAATTAGGTAAATTTTAAATTTCTGGATAAGGGCCACTTTCAATTTTTTTTCTACCATGAAAAAATAAAATGAAATTCAATGAATCTCATGATAGATTAAGGTTCTGTAACATATAATAACGAAGCCTGGTGTCAGGTGCTTGATGCCCATGATGATTAGTGCTCAGCTATGTTAATGCATAGGATAAGGGGCCAGTGGTAAATTCACCATAAAATGAGTATAACTTTCACATTTCCTGAATTTTATTTAAACATTTGCATCTCGAGAACTTGGAAATATAATTCAAAAATCAGGTATTGTGATGTTCTCAATTTCATTCTTCTTTATCAAGATTACTTTGATTGTTTAAAATCTTTTAAGGTTTTCTATAAATCTTAGGATTTTTTTAATTAGGTGAAAATGACATTAGAGATTGGATAGGAATTTCACTGAATCCGTACATTACTTTGAGTAGTACGAGAATTTTAACAAAATGTAAAGTTAATGGTAATTTCACGGGTAGATGATTTTCATGGTTATTTATTAACAGAATATGTGTTTCCGTCTGGACTATCTCTATGTAAGTGACATTCTCTAATTCATGCCTGTATCATTGGTACTTAGTGAGTAGAACATGACGCATGTTCAAGAAAAGTGATTGAATTAAAAGGTCCATGTATCTGAAGAAGAAAAAATAAACAGATTATTAAAGGGAACTACTGAATTTTAATAGAGGTGGAGGAACTTTTGCTAATGATGTCATAAATAAAGAGAGTCTTCCCCTGATCATTTGATGACTCACTGAGGAGAGAATGTTATACAGACCCATGCGGTTGTTTATACATTTAGCATAATTAACAGATTACAGTTTTCATGGCGTTAAAGACCATGGAACATTTTTGACACAAGACTAGAAATAAATTATTTTCAAAATATTGGCAATATACAGTGAAGACAACAAATTATAAAGAACTGAATTCTAAAAAGCAAACATTTCAGAGGTCAACAGAAAGCATTGGAAGGTTTCGTACCTGAGGCAAGTACTTGGTCGGATGTAAGTAGAGACCGGTACAGTCTGGAATAGCTAGAAATGCTTCCCAAGCATGAGGAAAAATCAAATGAGTCTGAGGAATGTGTGAACTGACTATTATGAAGTGGGATCTTTATGGCATCAGACATCATAAAAAATCTTTTTTTTCATCTGGACAATTGTTTTTCATGTCTATTGTTGTGGGCTGAATTGCACCCCATTACTCCCACTTTCTTATATCAGAGAGCTAACTCCCAGTGTGTGGAGTTTATGTTAGAGCCTTTAAATAGGTAATTCAGGTTAAATTACAGCACTTTAGGACTGGTGTCCTTAAGGGAGAGAAAGAGACACCAGAGACATACAGGCTCAAAGCAAAGGCCATGTGAAGACAAAGCAAGAAGTCAGCCATCTGTCACCGCAGAGAGGAGCCCCAGGAGAAACCCATCTTGATTAAAGTATAATGTGACACATTTCCTTTTTTTTGGCTGGGCCGGGTTTGAACCCTCCACCTCTGGTACATGGGGCTGGCGCCCTACTCCTTTGGGCCACAGGCACCGCCCTGCACATTTCCATTTTTATAAATAAAAAAAGAATATTTTAAAGTAAAATATGATAAATTAAGAAAACATATTGTAATCTTTAGAGCTACCAGGCATAAAGCTACTCTTATAGGTAAAATAGGGGAGTAAGAGGGAGAATGAATAATAGAAAACAAACCTAAATGTTGGAGACTCAAACACAAACCTATCAATAATGATATAAGCTAAAATGCCTAAGTTGCTCAAAACAGGGTATCCTGCAGTCAGAAGAGTTCATAGGAAGTCGTACAGTCGAAGCAGCCTTCTTTAACAGTTCTGTTTGAAGAGGTGCTTTTATCTAATATATGCAGTTGACAGTTAAGTTTGTAAATTCTTTTTCGAAAAAACTGCTGCCTACCTCATTGCTGAATACCTCTATGATCACCTCTGAAGTACTTGCCTTGGGAAGCCATGCCCTGTCTCTAGCGCATGGTCCACCCTTCAAGCCAATTTTAGAACTTTTTTCTGGAATGACCGTCAGAGCTGTGGCCTTACAAGGTCTGACAGTTCAGTTTGGGAACTTGCCACGGTGGTGTGCTTACATTGTTGGCAGCACTGTGAAACAAGTCAGCAAGATTTCATGCCCTCTGCATATCACTGTCTTACATCTGTGTTCATGTTGACATAGGGTGGTGTCTCATTATTGTTGAGTGTTTTTGTGTGTCTTAGGATGATAGTTCTGATAGTCATTCTAGAAAAAGTGTTCCAAAATGGCTTTGAATGGTAGACTAGGTGCTGGCATCTGAGCGTAGCTTTCCAAGGGGAGTGTTTAAAAGGCGACCATAACAATATTCAGCAAGGAGGCAGCATTTTTTTCTAGGATGTGATCGTGAATTTAATGGTCCGATCTTCAGTTTTATCTCTAAATGCCCAAGAAGTTGAGTTTTAAAAGTTATAAGTGTCTGTGAATTGCACCAACCAACCTGCCCTTTAATTTAAAATGCTCCATATTGCAGTTTACAGCCAATTCATCCAAGTTGGAAAAAAATAACCACTCTTATGACTTCAGTCACCAAAGATTAGTTTTGCTAATTTTATAATTTCAGAAAAAGGAATCCATCCAGAATTTATTTTCACAAAATGCCAGTGAGATGTATGCCATTTATTTCTTATAACAATTGTGCATTCATGGTATGAATCAGGTCAAAAATGAAGTTCAAATCTTTTATGTCTTTACTGAGTTTTTTTTTTCCTGCACTTATTCTCATAATTACTGAAAGAGGAATTCTGACCTTTTAGAGTCATTCTTGTCATTAAACGTTGGTATTATAATACCATTTAAGGATATGAAAATTTGAGGCTAAGTGAGAAAAGTTTGTTGATTGAATTCAAACATTTTGGTTTAAGTGTATGTTTGAAAGATCATTAAGGTAAAAGTAATGTGAAAATATTGAATAGGTAGCTGGAGATTTGAGAAAATAAATTAATGCATATAAAAGAATTAGTATAGTTCTCAGAGAATAGTAATTGCTTAATAATCATAGAGTGCTATTATAACTATAATCTTTGAAGATTATTCATTTTATTTCTGTCCTTGGTTATAACGAATTAGGATCTACTCCATTTTATACTGCTATCTTGGGGGAAGCAAAAGCTCTTGACTTTCAATGTACTGTATTCATAGAGGCTTTGAAGTGAACTTGAAAAGAAAATGTTGAATATATTATCAACTATAGTCACCACACTGTACAGTAGATCTCTTGAAATTATTCCTCACGTGTAACTGAAATTTTGTATTCTCTGACTGACATCTCTCCAACCTGCACCTAACCCTGACTTATCCCGGCCCCTGGCAACTACCAATCTACTCTCTACTATTATGTGATCAACTTTTTACATTTCCCACGAATGAGATCATGTGGTATTTACCTTCTTGACAAATGCTAGAGGAGGGGGAAGAGTGATCATTTACCACAAAAGTGAACTATGTGAGGCAATACACAGATGTTTATATACCAGCTAGAATTAGTCATTCTCCAATATATACACTTCAGAACATCGTGCTGTACCGAGTGAATACATACAATTTTGTATGACAATGTAAAAACTAAAATGATTTTTTAAAAAGTGCTCAAAGGAAAGGAACTTGTACGTAGAATTAACAAAATGTGATGTTTATCTCTGAGAATGTACATTATATTTTGTTTGGAATTACTGGAAATCTGTAATCAACAACTTGAAAAAGCACATTGATTAGGGATAGAAAGGGGATATGGGGAAGTAGGAGAGAATTCTGGCCTCCTAGATAAGAAAGTTCAAAAGGGACCAGTAGCAGACTGAATTTCAGGGACCTTGGGACTCAGTTGATCAAGCATATCCTTTTCTTCACAAAATACAGTCTAGCTTGTAACACAAAGGGGAGTAATGGTCACAGTTACAGAAGACTGTGCACAGCTGATGTCACAAACATCACAAGACTGATAGACACCACCATACAATTGTTAGAAAAATAGGCAGCATTATTTTTAACATGTAAGGAATGTGGCTGCCTATGGTAACTAAGGTAACCTGTAACCAGTTAGAAACAGACAACAACATCCAAGGACCCTGGGAAACCAATGAAACACTCCTACAGATAATTGCAGGAGAAACTGAGAATCAGATACTTATTGTGCGTACTGCTTCCGTGTAGCGTTTCCCCTCACTCCCTCCAGGGTCCCTTTTCCACTCTCTTGGAAAGTTCTATGCTTACATATGCTTTGTTTGAAATAAAAACTGACTTTCTTTTCCTGCTGCGTTAGAGCCCTGGCTGCTTCATTTCCACACTTCCCTTTATCTCTGCAACTCAGTCAAACTTGCTAGTTCTGCTGAATGAATTGGACCAAGTCTATCGAACAGCTCCAGGGACTTAGAGACCTCTGACACACATTATTTTCAATCTATACAATATTATCCCCAAACTTTACCATAGACTAAACACTTGGTAATTATCACAGGAATAACATGATACAGAGAATAGTCTTTGATTAAATAAAAAGTATTTATTTTGGGGCTCAGTGAAAATGCTAGTTTCCAGAAACATTCTACTTTCACCCCCTCTCTCTATCTAACCTACCTCTTCTTTATTTTCTTGATGAAATATCTCAAATTTTATTATTATTTAATTGAAATTGCTCTTTAGAGCCAAAAACGTTATGAAGGTTGTCATGAGAAGTTTTCTCTTTAAACAGAGAGGTATCTCTAAGTACTGTTTCCCAGGACTGGCATCTCAAATGATTACAGATCTCAGCATCTCTCAGTACAAATGTGTGTATAAAATGGAGTTTAGTAAACATCAAAGCTATGAGAGATGTAGTTCTAGATGGGCTAGTCATGCAGCCATTGAACCACCCAAGTGGAAATTTGAATTCAGTACTAGAGAGAGTACAGTAGCAACACTTGCAGAGAATAAAAGTGAATGGTGTCATGGTGTCACGTCATGTGCCCTGTGGAGAAGAGGGTGAAGACATGAGTTTCAGAGGAACACAGCATTTAGAAAAAAATAGAACAGGAATGTGTTGAAAACAGTATTGGAAAATAACAGAGTTAGTATGAAAAAATGGACTTCCTCAGCCAAGAGGAGAACATTGAAAAGCTGGAAATACAGTTCTCTGATTGAAATAAGTTTCCAGATAGGCAAATATCTCCTGTCCTCAACATCAGTATTTTCTTGGCAATTTCCTAGATGCTGCATGCAGACATTACAGAAAAAAAAAAAAAAGATATTTCACCAAAATCAAGATGGTAAAGTTTATGTAAATACCATTTGAATAAAGAATACTACTTTTTAAAATATTCTATTTCTCTCTAGAAAATGTATAGAAGAAAGTGTCAGAATCACCAAGGCTGAGCCTTGTGGGGTATATTCAAGAGAATCATTTGCTGAGCTACCATGAAACCCCTGGTGTGTCTCTGGCTTCCTTTCCATGGGTTACACAATGAAAAAGAAAAACTATCATTTCTCATAAAAACTATGTATTTTTTTCTGAAAAATTATGAAAAATATTGAGAATACAACATGTATTCTCACAGTGTGGACTTAAAACCAAGTGCACTTGAATTATTTTATTTGATTAACAATTTATATGTCTTGATCTTCAGACCAACTGAACAAAAATGTCTACATTAGAGACTAGGATGCTGCATCCTAAAATTTGCCCTTGAATCTGCCATGTACCCCAACACTTGAAAATCACAAGCTACTCCTATAAATATTCATAGAATAAATGTGAAGTCATTTGTTCATTTTGCCATCACTTGGTACATCCCTCAAATACTATTAGAGATCAGTTTTCTTTTTACATTTAATTTAACATCTGATTAATGCATAAGTAAAATTTTCCACCTTTATTACATAAAAATGTATTTCATGTTGCAGTTCACTTAGTAAGTTAATGATTCATGAATTAAATGATTTATAGACTATGATTCCTAATTCCATTGCAGTTGGCTTTATGCTTGAAACTGTTCTTTGTTCTTTTAACCCTTCAAAAAAAGGGTAAAACACATTTTGTCAAAAAGTACTTCATGGACAAATAATTCAGAGAAAGTTTTGTCTCTCACTAGGAAAATTTTTAAGAAGGGAATACTTGAAAAGAACCATGATAAATTAAAATCTAATAGATAATGGTAACAAATTCTAAATTTATTTGGTTAAGTATCACCCAATTCTTGAGAAATTCATGAAGCCAAACAAAATGAAATATTTTATTTTTATCTAGCTCCCCCCATACTAGGCATTCTCTATCAGGAACAAAATTAGGCTCTAGATAAGGAAAAAAGGAAATAACATTGCTAAATTATCAGTAGTAAGATTCATGGAGCAATAAAAAGTGTTCGAGATATTACTGTGCCAGCCACATGCACTGGGGCTGGCGGGTTTGAACATGGCCCAGGCCTGCTTAAACAACAATGACAACTGCAATTTAAAAAAAAAAAAAAAAAAATATATATATATATATATATATATATAGAGAGAGAGAGAGAGAGAGAGAACAGATACCTTTATCTTCAATCTATATCTCTATATCTCACAGACTGACGACCTTAATATTCAAACGAGGCAAAATTCTAACTTCATTTTCTATGATGCTCTAGCTTGTGACTGCTTTATGGAGGAAATAGTGTTCTAAAGGCAGTAACCTATTAAATGCAAGCTGAACAAATCATTCCCAGTGTAGACATCAAGGGCAACTAGAAAAATAAAGCACATGAAATATAATGATATCAGCAACATTTATTGAAGAAGTCTTTTGATTTACTATGAAAAAATTGTAGAAATGTGCAGAAAGCACAAAAGAGAATTAGGTAAATGTTTAACTGGCTAAATCTCAGTAACACCACTGTGCTTATACTATTAATTCTTGCCAACAGATAAAAAGTTCTCTGCTGATATGTTTAGAGGGTCTACTGTCAACTATTTCTGATTGAACTATTTTTTACTGTCTTAGATGAACACATAAAATGGATTTTTTATATAATCTGTAAGAGTATATTGTACACCATATTCAAGATCAAAATAAATTAGATGTTAAAAAAGAATCTAAGTTTAATAAGATGACATATTATTCGTCTCTTTATTACTGTATAACAATTTACCCCACAAGATAGTGGCTTGTTATTTTTATCTCACACATAATTTGGTTAAGGAGTTTAATCAGGGAATAGCTAACTTTGTTTCAGGATACAGCTATCAGATAAAATGCAAGCCATCGTCTAAATTTGGATCTCAAATCGAACAACTTTTATTTCAGTATTTTTGTTCCAAATATCTCATGAATGTACTTATACTCAAAACTTACTGCTTCTTTACTGGAAATTGAAATTTAACTAGACATCTTTTCTTTGTTTTTTGTTTCTAATCAGGCAAACCTACTGCATGGTTTGACACATGACTACAATGGAGGTTTCAGGTCGTGGTAAGATTTCACTGGAAAGCTCCACTTTCAAGGTGTACTGCTAAGCTCCTGCAGTTATTGGCAGAGTCTAGTTCATTGTAAATTGTTGGACTAAGAAGCTATTGGCCAGGGTCTTAGTTACTCGCCAAGTGGGCCTCTCCAACAGATGACAATTCATAGGCATGCAGAGGACATTCTTTGTCAGGTGCCCTCTAACTTGGAAGACCATGTTAGACCTCATACTTGGGAATGTTAGATTTTGTTTTAATGGCTACTATAAGATGATTTGATAGTATTATTTGGCTATAAAACTGAGCACAAAACATCCATAAGGGAAGAGATAGTCTTTCTATATGTTTTCTAAATAAATCGCAACCATGAATATTTTTTTCTCTGTGCACCAAGCAATATAAAGGTTGTCAATAAACTGGAAATAGCCAGATTGGTAGAGAAGATATAAAATACAAGATTTTCTTTTTTATTTCAAAATATTAAGAAGGTACTAGTATTTTTGTTATATGGATGAATTGTATAATGCTAAATTGGGGCTTCCAGTGTTTTTAAAATAAAGATGAAGCAAGTATGCTTATCTGTAGCACAGAAAGTTAAGCCACTGGAGAAACTGGACAGCAGTGTGTAAAGTGTCTTACAGAAGAGCCTGGTGTTGGAATAACCACCATAGTTTGTATGAAGATATAGAAGGATAAACTTTTAAGGTTTTATGCTGAAAGTTATGAACAGAAGTTTATGAAGATTAGAAATACACTATACAAAGATAAAAATGAAGATCTCAATGATGTATGGAAAAGGTGAATCTGTCAGAGTCACAGTGAACACCTGCCACTTCATAGTCTGCTGATCATAAAACAAAGATCCATCATGAGGAACCAAAATTAAGACAACTGTCAATACTCAGCAGGCTGGCTGCAGAAATTTAAGAAAAGAAATGATACCAAATTTTCAAAAATATGTAACAATAAAGCAATAGGTGATCATGAAGCCAATGGAGAAATTAATTCACTTGTTTGCCAAGATCACAGCTGATGAAAATCTGATGCCAAAACAAGTATATCATGCTGAAGAAACACCTCTGTTGTGGAGTTTGTTGCCTCAGAAAGACACTGATTCCAGCTGATGAGACAGCCCCACAGGAATCAAGGCTGTCCAGGGTAATCTACACTGGGACACAGCAGGCATACACAAATGTAACTTGCCATGATAGACAATAGCTTGAGTCATCCTCGTTGTTTCTAAGAAGTAAATTTCTTAACAGTTTGCTACTATGCTCACTAGGGACCTCTTTGCTACTATGGATCACCAGGGACATCTTTTCTGGTTAGTTTAATGAACATTTTTTTCCTCTTAATTATTTTATTAAATCATAACTTGTATACAATGCATTTGTGGGGTATAATGTGCTGATTTTATATATAGTTTGGAATGCTTACATCAAACTGGTTAACATAGCCCTCATCTCACTAACTTAATTATTGTGTTAAGACATTTATACTCTACTCTTAATAGATTTAACATGTACCCTAGCAATACACGCCATAGGTGAGGTCCCACTGATTACCCTCCCTCTGCCCAACATCCCTCCTCCCCTCCCTCTCCTCTTCCTTCCTTCATCCTGGAATATAGTTGTGTTTTCTTTCATATGAAAGTGTGGGTGATTATATATTGGTTTAATACTAGTACTGAATACATTGGATACTTTTTATTCCATTCTTTACTAAGAAGAATATGTTCCAGCTCCATCCATGTAAATATAAAAGAGGTAAAGTCTCCGTATTTTTTTAAGGCTACATAATATTCAATGGTATACATATACCACAATTTGTTAATCCATTCATGGGCCTCTGGGAACTTGGGCTGCTTCCATGACTTGGAAATTATGAATTGGGCTGCAATGAACATTCTAGTGCAAACATCTTTGCTGTAAAGTGATTTTTGGTCTCTTCTGGATATATACCAATGGCTAATACTCAATGCAGTGAAGCTGGACTAAATGATTACTGCAAGATTTTGTTATTCTTTAAGAACTATTCTGCTTATGCTACAGCTAAAATTTTCATCAGAAATAATATTTGTGCTACATACTTCCCCCAAATGTGATTTTATTTATTCAACCACACATTCAGTATATCCTTTAATTACTGAATAGTACTAACAGTACTAGCAGCAGTGAACAGAGGTGTGGTTGTGGAAGGTTAGCATGAAAGATGCCATAAATGTTGTTGCCAATGCTTGGAACACAGTGAATGGAAACAGCTGAGTAGGCCTGGCACAACCTCTGGTCAGTGACTATGTTCAGTGACACAGATAAACAGGGTGTTGACCTTGAAGGATTTTTGTTAAGCGAAAAAAACATGGTAGCTGACCTCCTTGCTTATGCATAAAACATACCTTCACAGTACACAGATAGCTTAAAGAAGTGAATCTCAGAGAAGTTTTTATGTCAGCAGTGAGGTTCCAATTGTTCATTAATCAATGGTGGAATATCCAAAATGATTGTGAATCAAGGTGAATGTGATAATAGTGACAATGAAGATGACATGAACATCTCATCAACAGAAAAAAAATATAAAGAAAATGTGTGAAGGGCTCATGGAAGGATTAGAACAGCATGCATTCATAACAGAACAAGAAAATATATCAGCTTTCACAATCCGAGAGTATTCAAAGACAAAATCGGTTGTTAATAGGACAGTAGATGATAAAGGAAACATTTTTTAAAAAGTCATCAAGCTGAATATATTATCATCCCTAGAGGACTTACTTCCTGATCCCTGAACTGCTTCCGATACTTCTTCTCCCCTAAAAATTAAAATAAAATACATTATACAGCAACTTTTTAATCAACTCATAACATCATGGATGGAGATGGAAAGCTTTCTCTTTCTTTTACTATTACTATTATAGCTATTGCTTAACAGCTAATACAGGTATTCTGATGATGCTACTTTCCTAATTACCCTGAACACATTATCTTTTCACTTTAGTAATAGTATGCTTTTTTTACTGTTAAGAATTCACACTTGAATAAATGTAGGAAAATTATTCCTTCTCAGTAGCAGATAAATTCAGAGACGGAAGTTCATGGCAAACAACAGGTTGTCCACTTGGGTGGCTAAGATATTGACACATTTGTTTTATGGTGGTTCAATCTACACAGACTTTATTTCATGAAGAGCACTTTTTTTTTTTTTTTTTGCAGTTTTGGTTTGAAGCCACCACCTCCTGCATATGGGGCCGGCGGGCGCTGTACTCCTTTGAGCCACAGGCATCACCCCCATGAACAGCATTTTTAAGGACATTGTATAAAATACTTTAAGACCACGCTCTAAGGTATATATAAAACATAAATAATTTTTCTGTTTAGACTTGAGTCATGTCCCCAAGATGCTTCATTATGCATATGCAAATATTCCCAAATCTTTAAAAATTGCATATCCAAAACACTTCCGGTCTCAAGAATTTTGGATAGAGGACACTCAACTTGTGTTTTAGACTCAAAAAGGAGGGAAAACCTACTGTAGGCAGATACATTCAGTGAACTACAGTTAAGAGAGGAAAATAATAATGAGATATCCTCAACTATATCAGGAAAAATGAGGAAAAACTAAGACAATTATCCAGACAGATACAGAATATTCAAAATTGCAATTGGCCAAATAGAACAAAGCGATGGTATAAATCTGCAGGAGGTCTGCTGCTTCTCATGAGATAAACGTGAATGGGAGGAGAGATTTCTGATGCTGTGGCAGACTAATTCAGATACTTTACACCAGTAAGGACGTCTAACACTTGTATATGCTTACTCTAAGTTAGGAAATATATTGGGCATTTTTCAAGTATCATCTGATTTAAGTCACCAAATAATCCATGACTGTTTGAATTAAAAAAGAACGATTATACAAACATGTTTATACTCCTAGTGAATTTACAAATGGTGATATAAAAAGGTTAGAATGGTTTCCCTGGAATTTTTTCTTTTTAAATCCACATGAGCAGGTATAACAATTGAAGCACCATCCCAAAGCTAAATCATTTTTTAAAAATTAGATTTTTCCCATAGAGCCCATAGAATCATCTCATTCTGGTCTAAACTATTCGACTTCAGCTTGGTAATCACATTTGCTCTTGTCTGCTGTAATGTTTTCATAAGCTCTTTCAGCTATTTTGCAAACTTTCTGTGGTCCAGACTGTAGTTCTTACATTTCTAGACATAGTTTGTAAGACAGAATACCTGAGAACCCCACACCTCACTTGATCTTCAACTAGGGCATCAGTTTATTTTCTTCTTGACATGAAGTTCACGCCAATTGGAGAGGAACATGGGCAAGGAATCATACTAAGGCTGTGAAAAATAAAGCCTTAAAACAGGGTAGTTTGGTATGGAGCTTAGAGCAAGAACATCATGCTTGGAATATTGTCTCAAACTCTACTTTAAATTGAGCCATTCCTAAACAGATTTGTTTGTTTGTTTTTTGCAGTTGTAAATTTCAATGCCTATCTAGATGGCTTGCAAATAAAAGTTCTGTAAAACTAATAACTAATAACCTTAACTAGAATATACAATCATTGTCTTTATGAATTTCAGTTTTTACTTCACCTAGAGAGGCATATTGGACATGATTTATAGTTTAAATCAGTTTTGAAAAAAATCATATTTTTAAAGTAAAACTAAAATGTTTAAAAATATATTGTTTTACGTTCATGAAAAGGAAAAGACGAAAAACTTCATAAAATATGAATGCATTAAAAATAATACAGCCACAAGTTTGACATATTAAATATGCAAATCTTTATAAACATAAGCTAAGGAACTAAAACTATTTTGGATGTTAAAAATGTCAGGTTAATACAATACAAAGAAAGACAGTTATTTTTTAAAGAAAGTATTGTGGAAGGTATCAATTCATTCAAATAGCAAGTATTAGTATTACTCATTATCACATCACAGTATATTAGCACATTATCAAGTCAATTTAATGAAAATATAGTAATAATAAATACCTGATTTTAACTGAAATTCTAATTTACCTTTGCTCTTAAACTTTGGTTCCTAGAATGAACTTCATATTTGGACCCCCTTTTTGCCTCACAACCCAGAGGATTTAACAGAGGTAATCCCAAGCAATTCCTCACACCTGGCTGGGAAATACATTCAGAACAGCTAGTGGCTCACAGAATAATCTCTGTTCACAAGGAAAGAGCATTAGTAGAGATTGTGCTGGATATTTCTTCTCTAATTTTCTTGATGTATCTCAAATTCCAAACTTCATTCTCCTACACCACAGATTGCTTATAAACCTTATATTTTATGCAGTCAATTTAAAAGTAAAAGTTTCATTTCTCCACCTTTAAAATTTCAGTTTCTTCCACCATGATGCCTGGAAACCGAACATTTTTATGACTCAATACATTTTATTCCATAACCTCAAATACATTTTACCCTTTCTTCCAAAGTGTGTGTAACATAATTCTCTACCTGTGCAAAGTCTAATTTGCTTTACCTTTTGCTTCTCTGCAAGACCTGATTTCCCTGTAGGGGCATGTTATTTCTATTGAGAGATATTTAATTAAGTAACATCTACTAACAAATGAGGCCATGCAGAGTGTGTGTGTGTGTGTGTGTGTGTGTACATTCATTTATGTGGTCTTAAAAATGTTGAGAACTAGAAGGAAGTTAAAAAATGCCCTGCCAGGTTCAGTGGCTCATACCTGTCATCCTAGCACTCTGGGAGGCTGAGGCAGGAGGATTGCTTAAGCCCAAGAGTGTGAGGTTGCTGTGAGCTATAATGCTACAGCACTCTATAGTGCATGGTTCTGTCCAAATTCAATGATCAGTGTGTGTTGAAAAATAATTAAGGAATTAGGTGAATTTTTTTGAGAAAAGGAATCTAATTTTTACAACCTGAATCATTGTTGCAAAACCTGAAATTTACAGGAAAATGATTAATTTCTCTTCAGTTTGAACCTATGGTATTTATGGTAAGAAACACTCTGCTAAGTGAAAGTGGAAAATTCTATTTTATTCCTTGATTCTTACTTTATAATTTATCTTAACTTGTTATATTTATTTGGCTCTTTATATTTTTGTAGAAAACATCCATGGGATAGATCCTGCATGAAAACTGCATAGTTTAGACTTTCAAATTCACTAGTTATGCTAACTTTTTCCACATACAGATTCTTTATTCCTATGAGTTACACTATAATTGTTAGCATCAAACAGAAAGTAACTTGCAAGAAGGAATATAATGAATTATTTTCACTTTATGAGGATTATAAAGATGATGAATAAACACTATAAAAAGTACATATTCTGCAACTCTCTGATGAATGTGTTTAATGCCAACTGTGATACACACAAAAGAAAATATATTTAACTGTGTAGCTCTTTTAAGCATTACTCAGTCTTTCTGAGCTTATTTTTCCCATTTATAAATTGGGGAACAAATCTGTAAGCTAGGTATAAAACACCATAGTAAAAAAATAAGTCTGAATCCTTACCCGTTCTTTGAATGAAAAAGTACCCAGTTTGGACTGAGAGGTTCTACAGAAATGCAAGTAGCAATTCTCTCCCCTCCCGATGATTGCTAATTGTCTGGCTCATCTTCTAGAGTCAGACTTAAGAATGCTGTGCAGAAGCCTCTCCTGCTCTTCACTGAATGACATAGTCTCCAGCAGAGAAGAATAGGTATACCCCAAAGCTACATGTTTTGAGCTAAGAGAAGATGCTCCAGTTTAGAAGACTGAGCACAAGAGCTCTGATAGTATGAAAAAAAAAAAAAAAAAAACAGGCTGTTTGATGCCTCAAAGATCATGCTAGCTCTCCAGCAAACAATTCCAACCAAAAGGAAATTGTTGAAATTTCAGGTATGGAATTCAGAGTATAGATCACAAGTAAGATAAATGAGATTGATGAGAAAGTTTAAAACACAGACACAAATTCAGGATATAAAAGAAAAATTAACTGAGGCAATAGATAATATTGAAAAAATATAACATGAATTTGAGAAAGAAAAGAGTCATTTAGGGAATTTCAAAAGTAGTAGAAAAATTTAACAACAGAAAAGATCCCATCAAAAAAAAAAAAAACTTCATAGATTGAAAGCAAAAATTTCAAATTAACCCAGTCCATCAAACATTAAGAAAAAGGATCAAAAAGGATGTTTGTGTATCCATAAATACGGGGTTAGTAAAGTGAACAAACATAAAAATCATAGGTGTGTTTGAGAGAGAAGAAGAAAATGCAAAAAAAAAAAGACCCAGGAAAATTGTATCTGAGGGAATATTAGAAGAAAAGTTGTCTGGTCTTGGTACAGATATAGACTTCAAATACAAGAAGCATAATCATGCAAAATTAAGTAATAGAGATGTTAAAAGCCTGGTCATCAATACATGGGTTTCAACCCATCAGGTTTTACCCAACAAACTCCAACACTGCTGTCACAGTGTATTATACAAGTTGAGCGTGTCATTAAGTAAGCCCAGATCAGATTTCTTGATTTGTTTCTAATAACAACCAGTAATTTTGTAAACATGTAACCAGAATTCAGCATCATCAAAGATCACTCAAAGAGCTGAAATTTTTGGATAAGATTGCCAAGTTTCTAGGAGTTCTAATAGCATTTGCCACAAATATGGTGTTTGTCTTTCTTTCTTTCTTTCTTTCTTTTTCTTTCTTTCTTTTTTTTTTTTTTGGTAACTTTCACGAAATTAACTGAGAATAGAACCACCTAAAAACATATATTTTAAGGTGGTTGATTCAGGCTTAGATCCTGACAGCCTGAAGCTGAAGCCTTTCCATGGAAAGAGAAGACTTTAATAACTGATATCATCAGATTACTGGGTTATAACAGGATCCTTCTATCCTCAACTTAATGTTTTCATCCCTAGAGTACAACTCAAAATATTATGGCAAGCAGTGAAAAAGTATTATCTTTCAAGTAGGAAAATAATTCAGGACAAAAATTCAGAAACAGAAAAGAGTTGCAGAGGTGATCCTTCATCCCTGGGGAATACATCTTCTAATATTCCTGAAACATCCTATTGATACAAGACAGTGGAGCAGGTCTCAAGGAGCAAAAAGAAAGAATTTGTTCTAAACTGTAATGTTATTTTCATTTTCAGGATGAACAATGTTTTAGGAGGACAATCTAAGAGTTTAAAGACCTAGACTGGGATAGGTTTGTAAAGACAAACCACAGCTATGTGTAAGTTAAATCACTGCTCATCTGGGAACAGTGTGTGTTGTATTTATATACTATCATTCAGAAGAGTTACTGAAATTACTTTCTAAGGTAGGAGTGGTTCAGAAAATCTATGGTGATAGATTCCCTTCAGCAGCTAGGGACAAGGGCCATTGATTGAGACACTTTAAGCGATATGCCATGTGTCAGTGGGAATTTGCTTTGTAATTCCAAAGAAACTACAGTCTGAAACAATGAGGAGCAGAAACCCCAAGCTACTAAAATGGCAGAGGCAGGAAGTAGGGGGTAAGATATTTAGGAAATTGTTAAAAATGGGGAACAAGGCTAAAAATGAAGAAAGTTAACTATAATCCTAATGAGGTAAGGGGAAGGGAGAGGTAGATGCGGATAATTTGTTAACGAGACCAAAATGGACAAGAACTATTTTAAAAAGCATAATCAAGTAGCCTAAACTATAAGGCTTCCTAAACTACTGGAGATGCTAGAAGTGTGAATGCATGAAAAAAAAAAAGAAAGAAAGAAAGAATGAATGAATAAAATAAACATTTTTAAGATGACCTGAGGTTTTGCAGTGTCAAGGATGTTTTATAAAATGGTAAAGAAATTTGATTTTAAAATCTGATTCTAAAATTTGATTCCTAATTCTCAGGTTAACACAATCGGGAGAGGTGAAGGCAGCACTTAAAGCACATGACTCAGTAATTGGCTGCACCTATGTCCCATATGGGAAAAAATTGGGAGGGAGGTTTGGTGTTCCATAGCACACTATACGATACATCACAAGAGACAGTTTATGTACTTTTATAATAGGTAGCATAGCAACCTCCCAGTAACAAATGGAATTCACCAAAACTGAGCTGTATGGGTTCAGAAGTTTGCTAATAAAACAATTAGATGGTGTGGAAGCTGAAATTACCTTGTAATTGAGTGATGATGGTTACAGAGAAGCAATGGATGCAATAGCTGCTTAGTTCCCTGGACTTGGGGCATTTAGAAGCTGAGCACTTTGAGGGAGAGTAATTCCGACTCTAGACAATCTCTGCTACTATTGCAGACAGCATAAAGCAGGAGTACCACGGAATTTTTTTTTCATGTCTTAACATTGGGGAAGGGAATTGAAGAAATGCGTTATAGTCGCTGCACTGACCTCACACCACTATTGAGGCTATTTAATCATGTTCCCATCAAGGAAGTGTTTTCTCTGAAAAGAAGAAAGTGCCTCTTCCCCAGAAGCCCCACAGACATTACATCTGGAACATAAAAGATGATGGCTTTTAAATACCCCTGAAATATTTAGCTTGTGGTCAGGAATCCTAAAATCTCTGAGACTATTTCATAAGGCCAGTTTAAACTGACACCAGTTCTACGATCCCAGAGCTCCATGTATGTATTTTTGTTAATATGAAAGAAATCTACAATCAACATGAATATCTACTGTTTATTCAATAAGATCCAATGTCATAAAATACACTGATACATAGGGTGACCAGATGTCCCGATTTTGGCGGGATAGTCCCGCTTTTCAACAATTTGTCCCGCATCCTGCAGCGTTTTAAAAAAGTCCCGATTTTTGGAAAGAATGCACCAACGCCCTGGAGAACAAGAAGGGAATATACGGTTTTCGGCCACCATATGGCTATTTTGACAGAATATGAGTTTTATATTATTTTTGTGAATTTTATAATGTTAAACTATAATAAATAATTGCTGAGAAGTGATTATCGAGAACTGCTTATCAAAGTTTGCCTTGTCAGGCCCTGCCCTGCGCCCGCCCCTGCCCGCCGTCCCCTGTGCTCTGCCCCCACCCCATGTTGTCCCGCCTTACAGATGTTAGAATCTGGTCACCCTACCCATATACCAAGCTCCAGGGTACAAATGCCCTTGTCTACCTGCTAAGGAATCATTTGATGTCAATTTCAGATTTAAGAAATAGTCATTAATAAATATTTGTAGCTGAAGAAGACAAAGTGGAGAAAAATTTGATCTGCCTATGAGAGTGCATTCATTGGACAGGATGTCTGGTGATCTCAAAGACAATTTGTAAAAGTTGATGTTAGGCAGATGAAAGTAACTCAAGACATTATTATTATATCTTACTTTGTTGCTATAATGTTTTAGACTGAAAAAAACTGAATTTGGCAAATAAGAGAAAACTTTAGCAGAGATTCCTTAAGGTTGTCCGCTGGCAGATGAAAAACTACATATATCTTCTGGGCTGGTACACTGTGCCAAATCAACAACTGAGTGTTCTTCAAAAGCCTTCTCCATATTCTGCCATCCTATCAGTTACAGAGGAAATCACATGAGTTCTAGGTATGATAGAACGACACCAAATTTATAAAACAGTGTTCTCTAGGACATTAGAAGAGGGACTGTAGAAAGAGACTCCGGAGGTTGTAGGAATTGCAGGAATAAGAGATTCTGAAAATCATAAGAGGACAAAACCCTCAAGTAGGAAATACTTAGCAAATGGCTCAAAGCTGACAGATTGTAAATTATACATGTCAATAACGTTTCATCAGGATAAGGCATCCTTGCCTTTTCACCAAGTAATGGGAAAGTCCTATTACTACTTATTCTGAAATTTACTTAGAGATTTCTCACTTTCCATGTAGTGACAAATCAATATAGTCTTTTCAATATAGTCTTTAGCGTCTCTGTTTAGCCTTTTACTTCCTTTTTCTTTATAATTTTCATTCAGTAGGTTCTCTTACTAAGAACGTGGATTATTGTCTCCTGAATCACCTTTAAATTTAATGGTAAGTGAGCAGTTTTACAACTTAAAAGCTATCATCTTTTATGTTCAGATGCAATGTTTGTGGGGCTACTTGGAAAAGAGGCACCTTGTTTGGTTATAATGTACCTTCTGAAAGAATAGTGGTATCTTAGAGTGGCAATCTCATACACTACTTAAAAAGCACTTTGATCCCAGATAAACTGATGCATTGCCTTGAACCCTAGAGAATAATGACACAGTTTCATTTGTGATATAGAATCCACAAAATTGGTTTAACAACATAAAAAGTCACATACCTATGTAGAACAATATTCTTTGTTGAGAGCTCAATTGAAATGAATTGAACTGGTTAAAAAGAAATTAGAAAAATAAGAGATAATTTAAAAATGAAGAAAGGTAAACTTGATAATGATGGTCATCCACTATGTAGATATATGTAAGATCTTAGAATCACATTTTATTAGAAAAAAAATTATTTACATTAATTTTTTCCTTCATTTCCAGTAATTGTCTCCAAAGTTATATTTCCGACTAGTTCGAAATTAAACTGCCAGTATAAACAAAATCTGGACTGATAAATCCAAGAATCTCATTACTGCCGCTAAAATAATAAAACCCTACACCTTCCATCATGAGAGAGCTTGAAAAATCCAATCTCCCTAATGTTAACTAAGACTATTCTCTTGGAAAATGAAAGGCAAGTCCCTGGTATACACTCCTATGGCTCCAGGTGTTATCTTCCTGGAAATATAAATGCATAGCTCTGGTGTGGTAAATCTTTGATCTCTTTAAAGATTTTCTAGGTTATTCAATCTTGCTTTATTTTCTAAGATTTGACCTTTCAACGAGTGTTCTTTGCTCATGAAACCCTACCTTTGCAGAAATCTGAAAATATTTTTTCTTCAGTTTCATGGGCACTAAAGTACCTACATTTCGTATCATCATTCTTCATCAGATTAATACTAATTTGTCTAGAGATTTTCAAGAATTGCTTCCTTATAATCATTCTCTTTTATTCAGTAAATACATATTAAAATATGAAGGAGAAAAGACAATACACTTTACCCTGGTTCTGGTCCCAATGTAAGTTTCCATGAGAAGTTTTTAGATTTCTGCCTCTTCCAACACCAAGGATAAAGCATTGGATGACACACCTACATGAATCTGGGAACCTATAGGTTTTAGAAAGCCTTATTTTTCTCATGCTTTGTTTCTTTCACATTGTAGTTTTGCAAAAGTGGGACTTTTAAGATAATTACTGTGAATAATTTATATATCATAACCTATGCAAAAGCAAGATATTTATGGGACAGTATATTGTGCAATAAACAGCATCTTAAATTAAAAAGTTAATTATATTATTTCTTCAGGTTCTATTTCCATTGGTAAAATGTTAATGTATTCTATGACCCTAATAAATAATAACCATAATTTCTTGCCCCAGTGCTAGCACATTCTATATATTTAGAATATGGTGAGTACTACTGTTATATGTTACTAAGATCCTAGAAGAAAGCAAAAATAGATAACATGGATTACATCAGGTTAAAAATTCTGTTTTAAAAAGGAAACAATCAACAAAGTAAAGAGACAACATGCAAAGTAGAAGAAAGTATTTGCAAACTATCCACCTGACAGATTGTTAATAATAAGCATATAAAAGAAAAACAACTCAATAGCAAAAAACAAATCACCCAATTAAACAATAGGCAAAAGGGCGGTGCCTGTGGCTCAGTGGGTAGGGTGCTGGCCCAATATACCAAGGGTGGCGGGTTTGAACCCAGTCCTGGCCAAACTGTCAAAAAAAAAAAAAAAAAAAAAGCCAGGAGTTGTGGCAGGTGCCTGTAGTCCCAGCTACTCAGGAGACGGAGGCAAGAGGATCGCCTAAGCCCAGGAGCTGGAGGTTGCTGTGAGCTGTGATGCCATGGCACTCTTCCAACAGCAATAAAGTGAGCCTCTGTCTCTAAAAAATAAAATAAAAATAAAAAATAGGCAAAAGGTATGATCTGAACAGACATTTCTCAAAAGAAGACATATAAAGGGCCAACAGGTACATGAAAAAAAGGTTCATCACTAATCATCAGGGTAATGCAAATCAAAACACAATGAGATCTCATTTCATCCCAGTTAAAATCGCTTTTATTAAAAAGATGAAAAATAATAAATATTGGCAAAGGTATGGAGAATGAGAACATTGGCACTTTCTTGGTGGGAATATAAAGTAGAACAACCATTATGAAAAACAGTGTGGAGGTTCTTCAAAACACTAAAATCAGATCTTAAAATATAGTGCTCTCATGGTTGGGTATATACTCAAGAGAAAGAAAATGGGTACATCAAAGAGCTATCTACACTCCTGTGTTTCTTGCAGCACTTACAAGAGCAAAGATGGGGAATTGATCTAAGTGTCCATTTTGGAATAAATGGATAGAGAAACAGTGGTTTATATACACAGTGGGATATTATTCAGTCACTGAAAAGAATAAAATCCTGTTATTTGTAACGACATGAACGGCACTGGAGGTCATTATTTTAAATGAAATTAGCCAAGCACAGAGAGACAAACATTACAGGTTCTTACTCCATGTGGAAGGGAATATAGTGGGTGTCATGGAAGTAGAGAGTAGAATGGTCATTACCAGTGGCTGGGAAAGAAAGTGGGAAGAGGAGGATGAAGAGAAGTTGCTTAAATGGTATAAAAATACAGTCAGATAGGAGGACTAAATTCGAGTGTTTGATAATTTCGTAGGAAAATTATTGTTAACAAAATTTATTGTAAATTTCAAAATAGCTAGCAAAGAATTATAATGTTCTTAAAACAAAGAAAAGATAAGGCTGGATGTGGTGGCTCATGCCTGTAATCCCAGCATTTGGGAGGCGGAGGAGGGCAGATCACCAGAGCTCATGAGTTCAAGACCAGCCTGAGCCAGAGTGAGAGACCCTGTCTCTGAAAAACAGCTGGGAGTTGTGGCAGGGACCTGTAGTCCAAGCTACTTGGGAAGCTGAGGCAAGAGGATCACTGGAGCCCATGACTTTGAGGTTGCTGTGAGCTATGATGTCATAGCACTCTACTGAGGGTAACAGAGTAAGACTCTGTTTCAAAAAAGGAAAAGAAAAGAAATGATTAGTATTTGAGGTAATTGAGTCCCAATCATTTTGATTGAATCATTGCATGGTATATGTGAACAACTATTGTACAACTATTAGCTATGAATAAATACAACTATTATACATATATACATGTAAAATATTCATGTGGACACTCAAGTTGAATGAGCATAAACATAGTTTAGAATTATATAATAATGTTATATCATATTATAACATTTATTTATATTTATAATTCAAAGTCCATTTTTATATATATAAACTCAGTATTTCTCAAAAGATGTTCTAATTGAATAGTATCAAATGTAAAGGGGTGATTCACTAATCAGCTTTTCAGCAAATCACAATGTACCCCAGGATATGGAATCTCTAGTAAATCTAATGATACTTTTTTTTTTTTTTTGAGACAGAGCCTCAAGCTGTCCCCCTGGGTAGAGTGCCGTGGCATTATAGCTCACAGCAACCTCCAACTCCTGAGCTCAAGTGAGTCTCCTGCCTCTGCCTCCCAAGTAGCTGGGACCATAGGCACCCACCACAACGCTTGGCTATTTTTTTTTTTTTTTTTTTGGTTGCAGCCATCATTGTTGTTTGGCAGGCCTGGGCTGGATTTAAACCTGTCACCTTAGGTGTATGTGGCTGGCGCCTTAGCCGCTTGAGCCACAGGGGCTGAGCCTAATGATACTTTTTACCTTTGACTTTTTCTAATATTTCTAAATGTCTCTGACTACAATAATCTTTATCATAACTGTGTATGTTGTGTGTGTATGTGAAAGTTTGAGGCTCACTAACTTATCACAGATTGTCAAAGTCCTGTACGTTTTCTGATAATGCTGGTGGCATTATCAATTATTAGTTATTTCAAATTTTAGCTGTGATGGGGCATTGAATTAGTTGTTTCTGAACTTTGGTAAAATTGCTGACAATGAAAATCACCTGGGTAGCCTAAACAAAAACAAGAATATTGGAATACTATTTTTTTTTCAGAAAGTTTGATTATTTCTATTGTATAGAAAGAATTCTTTAGTTATTAAGCATTTCCTAACGACTCTGGTGATTAGTTCAATTAGTGAAGCAATATTTTTCCTGTTATATATAATTCAGATGTTTAGAAGGACACTAATTTTCTCCAGACTCTAATTTTATGAGGTTGTGAAATCTGTATCATTCTTTAAATTGTCATAAGAAATAATGTCAGGTACATGCAATTAAAATTTCTGAATTCAGGGCATGAGTTCTTTCGCTAATTTAGAGATGACTGAGATTACTGGCAGTGAGTCTCTCTCGCTCATACTTGAATGGAGTATGTTAAAGATGGACATAGTGGTCTGGCCTGAATGATGGTGGCCTCTCAAAGTGGCGTGTTGAAATCGGATCATCAGCATGATCGTTTTAGGAAGTGGAGCCTCTGGGTGATAAATTGGCCCTGAGATTCTGATTGGTGTCCTTAAAGTACAGGCCCCAGAGAGCTGCCTGGTCTCTTCTACTATGTAAGAACATAGCTGGTCACTGCCATCTATAAACAAGAAAGTGGGACTCTCACCAGACACTAAATTTGCCTGTACTTTGATCTCAGAGACCCTAGCCTCCAGGCCTGTGGGAAATGCATTATTATGGTGCATGTGATATAAGACCACCAGGCAAATTGAAAAGGCTGATAGGAGTCAAGTTAGTCAAGTTTATTTAAGACTAAGCAGCCGGCTACCCTTGATGAAAAATCAGAAAGGGGCAGCAGCGTCCAGCCTGAGGACAGAGTTTATATAGGTTAACTTACGGGGCTAAGAATAACTATTAGTAAGCAAGCAAAACAAACTCCCAGATTTCACAATCCGATGTATACAGAAGCAGTTTTGTGGCACTTGTGGTTACTGGCATATATTGGTCAACTAGCTAAGCAAAAATATATTTTAAGAACAAAAACTATCTGGTTAGTAGGCCTCTGTGGTGCCGGCCACTGAACCGGCCTTGTCCTATTTTCCCAATCCTTGCCCCATTATCTCACCCCTCTCAATTCTTGCTTTTTGCTTCCTTCTTTAAGAGAAGAGAAGGGTGGGGGGTCGTTGTTGGGGTATGTTGCATCTCCCCTTAGGGTCCACTGCCTTAGCATTTCTGGCAGTTATAAGCTGCCCAGTTTATGTGATTTTGTTACCCCAGCCTGAATGAACTAAGACACATGAGATGAAATTAAAATATTGGATCTCCTGCATCTGCCTACTGATAGAGCCATTGGAAGGAGAGCCTTTGGTCTGTGGCTAATTGAGCTTGTTAATACTTCACCACTAAATTATACATAATTATGTACATAGTCACTATAATAGTTGGGTAAATTTCAAGACTGTCTCTAAAAAGACAGACTATTATAGCGTGTAACTAAAAGCAAACCTGAACAACCTATGGTAGTTTGGCACATCTGAAAGTGAACACAGGAAGGGATGGAACTGAACATATAAATGACCCATTTCCTTTCCAACTTCACTCCCCACATTAGTTGCCCTTCAATGGGAAAGGACAAGAGGGTAGGGGGCAGACAGGGAAACCAGGAGCACTCCTTTACACAGGAACGTTTCCTGTTATACAAACACAAGCACAACTGACACAATGACGTTAGATAAAAACTTACAAGTTGTGGGCAGCACCTATGGCTCAAAGGAGTAGGGCAACCAACCCCATATACCAGAGGTGGTGGGTTCAAATCCGGCCCCAGCCAAAAAGAAAAAAAAAAAAAAACCTTACAAGTTGTAAAGCCAAACTCAATTCTGGTCTTTGGGTTTTCAACCTGATATTGTCATTCTCAAAACAACTATAGCAGAGAGGGTAATGAAATCAGCAGTTTTGATGCCTATATTCTCATTAACTAGTTCATTTATTCAATAGTTTTTGTTAAATTTCTACATCATAACAGAATGTGTATTAGGGGTCCCAATGCAGTAACTCACTTCTGTAATCCCAGCTCTTTGGGTGGCTTCTGTGAAAGTTCACTTGAATCCAAGAGTTCGAGACCAGCCTGAGTCACATAATGAGCCCCCTATCTCTAACCAAGCATGATAGTTGTACCAGGTACTCAAGAAGCTCAGGCGGTAGGATAACTTGAGCCCACTAATCAAGGCTACAATGAGGTATAATTGCACACTGCAATTATACGGCAGTCTGGACTGAGTGATACAGCAAGGCCCTCTCTTAAAAAAAAATAGAATTGGGCAGCACCTGTGACTCAGTGGGTAGGGCACTGGCCACATGTACTGAGGGTGGTGGGTTCAAACCCAGCCCCAGCCAAACTGCAACCAAAAAATAGCCGGGTGTTGTGGTGGGCGCCTGTGGTCCCAATTACTTGGGAACTTAAGAATCGTTTAAGCCCAGTAGTTGAGGTTGCTGTGAGCTGTGACACCATGGCACCCTACTGAGGGTGATAAAGTGAGACTCTGTCTCCAGAAGAGAAAAAAAAAATAGAATTTGTGTATGTATGTTAGGGTAGGGAATCTTAATAGTGAATATGAGTAATTACAGTCCATAATCTATAGTCACTGAGTAAATAATCATAGCAAGCAACAATAAGTGCAAGGATTAAGATAGCTGGGTTGTTATTGCGAGAAAATACGGATACTCTGCTTGCAAGATAAACAAGGAAAGATTCATGAAGAAAGCGATTTCTGAGCTCAATCTCAGATGATGATTGGAAGATAAAGAGCTAAATGCAGACTTGGAAAAGAGGGCATTGTGAGCACGAACAGAGAGGGACAGCAGAGATGAGAGAAGCACCATGATATTGATGGACATTCTGGATGTTTTGTTGTGTTACTGTGTTACCGGAACCCTAAGTACGTGACAGGGGATCCTAGGAATCAGGACAGCAGGCTCAGCTGTGATCTGACGATGAGCATGTTTAATAGGTCAGGGTTCTAAGCTTAAAAGTTTTCTTATAGATGATTGAGAACCTCAGGAGTTAGAATTTGTTCAACTGCAAATAAAAGAAACACAACTAAACATAACCCAACTTAATAAAGGAAATGTATTGCCCCACAGAACTTTAGAAGGTACTGTTGGGCCTCCCAGGGGCTCATCTATTGTTATTAGATCAGAAATGATGGCACAAGCTGTAGGAGAATGCTAACATCATGAGTGAAGTTTGAAAGATAGAATATCAAAAAGAGAGTAAGAGCCTGGACTCCTGGCACGTGGAGCCATCAGCCTGAACTTCTTATCCTTGGACTACTGTCTGAAAGAAAGAGAATTGCCCCTAATTCAGTGTATTTTCACTGTTCTACCTGCCTGTGAGCACTAAGTAACCATCTCAGTTACCAGATCAATGTATCTGTATCACAGGGCCCCACAGTGGGAGAATAGTGTTGCGAGGATATTGTTGCATTTGTTCTATTTTATTATCTGCTGTTATTGTTAACTTCTTTTTGTTTTAGTGGCAGGCCCAGCTGGATTCAAACCCGCCAGCTCTGGTGTATGTGGCTGGCGCCTTTGCCCCTTGAGCTACAGGCACCACCAATACTGTTAACTCCTTAATGGTACTCATTTAAAAGTAAAACTTTATCTTAAGTTAGTATGGATATACAGGGAAAACCTAGCATACATAGGGTTCAATACTATGTGAAGTTTGAAATATCCACTGTGGGGGTTGGAACATATTTCCCAAGGACAAGAGGAATTACTGTGTCCCCTTCCCTGCAGTGATGATACTCCACCAAAGGCAACTTTCACAACATTGGCCCAAAGCCATTTAGTTAATTATTTAAACTTACTATGACAACCTTAGAAGGAAATGAAACTTACGTGTACAAGTTTTTCAAAACTTCATTTTAGCCTCTTTGGTATTGTATTGTATTTACAACGCAAAATACTCCCTTATGAGTTATTTTGTTTATGACACAATTTCTTTCCAAATACTTTCCCCAAACTTCTCTAACCAAAACGATTTTCTCCACTATGTTATTTAATGCAATTCAGGTGACTTTTTTATTCTGTCACTGTCGGCAATGAAAGACTGACAGCATTGCCAAAACCAAAAAGAATTTTGTCCGGTTAGAGAACCGAGTCTCACTTAGGGCACCTCTCACATTTATTAAAAATATCACCTTTGGTTTTAGCTCACATGACTTTTATTGTCTTACACACCCACATCCACAGAATTGCAGCCTCCTGTAGATACCTTATTTCTGCTTTGCATGTGTTTCCCTGTCCATGTGCCTTAAATTGGCTGAACTCATTCATACCATTGAACAAACACATATTCTTTCTCCAGAGTAATCAAGTTCTCTCTCTCCTCTTTCATGTAACTCAACACTTACCATCTGAGTATCAATATGAGTTTCAATTTTTTTTATCTGCTAAAATTAAACTTGCAACTTCAGTAAGTTTAATTTTATGTTTCATTCTGATTAGTGTTTATAAATTTCTTACCTGATAAACTTTTCCTGAATCAATCACAATATTTAGAAAGCCTGTAGTATATTTCTGATGACCAGGTGTTAAGAAAATTCTTTTGAATCAATTTATTCATACCCCCTCTTCTTTTCTTCAACTAACTTTCCTTGAGGCTCTAGGACATATATATGTAACTTTTGATATTTAAAAAGATGTACAAATGGTGCCTTTTCATCAATGTAGAAACAAACTACAATCTCAAAACTCATTTTGCAAGTATATAATTCACAAAATGAAAAATGAGCAGCAAGAACTCAGGGTCAAAATAAACAATAATCTGAAACATTGTTCATAGTAGTACAAATTTATAAAAAAAATTTGATTGCTTTGAGTAGGAGTTATCACTGAGATCTTGGTTAGATTTTCCAAATCACCTCTTCAATTTAGTCAGGTTCCCTACGTAACAAGGTACTTATGCCTTTATTGATGTTTTTACGTATCTACATAATAAGTCAATTATCTGGCCAATATGAAAGTAGAACCTAATAAGCTATAGCATATAGAATTAAAATTAGCTGACTCAAAATGTCAGTGCATATGTGTTCAATTTATTTCAAACAACACAAAAAGAATTATATTCGGAGTCAGATAGAATTGGGTTCAGATAAAGTGTCTGCAGTAGCACTTGGGGATAGCTTCACTTCAAGTCACTGAGAACCCAAGTTAAAGGGGTGTAGGTTGAGAAAATTCATTTTTTCACAAGTAATATGACACTAAACAATGGGTAAAATACAGACTCTGTGATTCTGTTCTTCCTTTAAGCTGACTTTACTCATGACTGAGAAGTAGCTGCCAACGTCAGCAAAGACATGGTCCCTCTTCCCATTTAGTGGAGCAAAGAGGACTGTGAATTTAATAATGGAATAGAAACCCTTTCCTTTAGTCTGACTGACTGAGCTGACACAGACTATCAGCATATTTGTGGACCAATAATAATCAGAAAGGAATGCCATATTGATTGCTTAAGCCAAGACTTCTGCACTATCATTGGTGAGACAGATGGAGTACCATAATTGGCTCAGACCAATAAAGATTCTCTCTCAAAACAGAGTCACAGTGTAACCCAAGTCATAAAGACTGCTTGAAAGGGAGGTGGATAGCTGAACAGATGATAATTGAATGCCATATCCAATGTTGCTTAAATGCTTCGTTCTTTTTTTCTAAAGGCAACATTGTTTTATATTTTATAGTCATTATACCCTTCAAGTAGAAACACACTTCTGGTCAAAGAGATAACACAAAATAATTGGTTAAGTATCCTTCCTTTGAGTAGACTACTGTTTTCAGCCAGTCTAATTTCCTGGGAGACTAATGAGGAAGATGGACTTCCCTCCATCTGCCCTGTGCAAGATGCTTGTAATCACTTAGCGTGGTGAGGAGAAACAGCCTGAGTAGAAGACTCCAACATTATGGAGGAAAGAGGGCTGGAACACACCTATGCTTTCCTGTACAAAGAAGAGTACGTAAGAGCAGACACTTTGTATCCATTGCTACTCCTGTCATCTTTGGGCATAAAACTGTAGTACATTTAGTGAAAATTCAATAAAATGTTGTCTAAAAGTGATTCTTTCTTGACATGAATAGACATAGAATTATCTCCTTATCCATATATCATTTAAAAATTACGATTCATTTACAGATATTCCAACTTTGTTAATAACATTCCAAACCCAACATATGAAATGTTGGATTTAATTTCCACTATGGGCTAAAAATTTATGGGATAAAAAATTTCTTTTTATTACTATTTTGCAGTCTTTTTCTTTTTAAAAATCGTACCCTACTTACCCTACTGGGTTTTGAGCTCATTAGGAAAACAGTCATGAGCGTGTCCACTTTCACTTTGTGTAACATTTCATTAATGATACCAAAAAGATAATGAAATAGAGTGTTTATTTTCCTCCTTCCTCATGGAATTTCCTTCTCTTCAATGAGGTGTATAAGATATCCTTCTTAAAAAGTATCTTATGAGGTTGGACAATCCAAGAAAAAGTGTTTTAGTGCAGCTTTCCAAAGGGCGTATTTCAAAGATATAGTGACCGTAATGCTATTCAGCAATAAGGTATGTTGCACTTATTCTAGGATGAGATTTTGCTATTGCCCGACCTTATAAGGAGCCAACATCAAGCAAAACAGTATTAAAATAACATACTAACAATTTAATAAAACATATTTATGTTCCTCATTAAACCTATGTGATATTTTAGTATGTTAAATTAATATTGACTTGTCAAGAATTTTTGAAAAACAGTGTATTACATGTACTACTTATATAGCAATCAAAAAATCAAACACATTCACTGATTTTCAGATAATTATTTCTTCAATTTATCTGGTTCTGTACTTTTTTATACATATATGAAATTATGTATTACATTGCCATATTTTTCAAAAACACATTTTTTATACATTTTTTTATGTTACCAAAGGTTAAAGGTTGACGGATGCATGGCAGAAAAAATTGAGCTGGCCTGCCATATTAAGTTGCATAAATTGTATCCCTAAATGGCCCAGCTAAGAGCAGCAGGACTGCTACAATTTGAAAATGCTTATCTCCAATAGCCTGGATTACCTAGGAAAATGAAAAGATAAATCTTAGTCAGTACTTGTTAGTTCTCTCTTGTAAAGTAAACTCTTCTGTTCAAGGAACCTACTGCTTTTAAATTCCAAAATCAAAGGAATGTGTTCAGAAGCTCTTTCTTGGCTTTGTGCACCTAAATTATTTTAGGAGCCAAAAATCCTTCTACTGTTTGAGTTGGCAGGAGACCAGGCTGAGGTCTATCAGAATTTCTGGTTAGATTGCTCAGCACATATTGCACAGGGCATGCTATAACCTCTGGGGAGTAATTACTCTTCAAACAGTTAGAAAAACAGAGCGAGGGAGTTGACAGGCAGGCCTCACACTTAGGGAAACTGTATTGGCAATGCTGTCCAGAGAATAAGCAATGCCTCAAGAACAATTCAAAGGTGATATGAGAGGAAAAGCAGCCGAGCTTACCTTATTAATATGGCTGCTTCGTAATAGCTCATATCATCACGTGTTTGGGGTTCACTTTCAACTAATTTTATCCTGTTTTATAAACAGTCCACCTTCCTTCAACTTACAGAAAAACTACTTACGAAATCACATAGAAAACTATTTACCGTTTTTTTTTTCACTATGTTCTTCATTAAAACTTCCCCAAAATGTAACCAGCTAGCTGCAAATGGAATGTAATATTATCTCAAAATCTTGCCTATCCACAGACACCAGGATATATTGTTAAGAAAATAGAAGAAAACAAGAATTTGCACAATTACTGAAATGCACACAGTTCTGTATGTAAAAATATTCACATGCTATCATTGCCTAATATTAACATTTAATCCATATACAAACACTCCTCATAGCCAAACTCCACAGCAGTTCTGAATTCACAACTGATAACTGACTACATTTTTACTTCTTATGAGTACATACAATGGAAGGATGTGTTGATTAACAGGTGCAAGGGTTTGGTCCTTACGTCACTTATGTCATATTCATTACCAGCAATTGATTATAATTCACATTTATAAGAACTCGAGCCTATTCTTGAGCTATAATTTGCCAGAAATATATAGTTTCTAAGTTATACATTTGACTAGATGAGAATCTCACTATTGTCTATCATTAGCAACAAAGCAGCAACAGTCAATTCTAACTTAATTTATGTAGCGAAAGGCTCTCAGGGAAAGCTATAAAGAATGTAGAAATTTCACTGGAGAGTTAATTAGTTTTTTAGCCATGAATTAACCAAAATTAAACACCATCATTTCAAAGCGTAAACTATCTATGTGTTCATCCCTTCCAATAACTCTTCATTCCTCTACAACATTTTTCCTATGTAAATAATTTGCTAAATAATTTTAGAAATCATGAAATTTCTATATTTGTTCATAAATCAACAGAAGGATACATATATATTTAATAATTGTATATACATTTAATAGTTCTGATGAGGCTCAGCGCCTATAGCTCAACCGGCTAAGGCGCCAGCCACGTACACCTAAGGTGGCGGGTTCGAATCCCCAGCCCGGACCCACCAAACAGCAATGATGGCTGCAACCAAAAAATAGCTGGGCGTTGTGGCGGGCGCCTGTGGTCCCAGCTACTTGGGAGGCTGAGGCAGGAGACTCGCTTGAGCCCAGGAGTTGGAGGTTGCTGTGAGCTGTAATGCCACGGCACTCTACC
>CAUYTI010137246.1:0-27116 GCA_963575145.1 Galago senegalensis | reverse complement strand
AGACAGAGCCTCAAGCTGTCCCCCTGGGTAGAGTGCCGTGGCATTACAGCTCACAGCAACCTCCTACTCCTGGGCTCAAGTGAGTCTCCTGCCTCTGCCTCCCAAGTAGCTGGGACCACAGGCGCCCGCCACAATGCCCGGCCATTTTTTGGTTGCAGCCATCATTGTTGTTTGGCGGGTCTGGGCTAGGGATTCGAACCCGCCACCTTAGTTGTACGTGGCTGGCGCCTTAGCCCATTGAGCTATAGGCGCCGAGCCGGTTATTTCTTTTGTTTTGCTGGGTTTGGGATTAGATTGTTCTTCTTTTTCCATTTCCATAATAAGGTTCATGAGTTTGTTGATGCACTCTCTTTGTTTTTTGAATGTAGGCATCTAATGAGATAAATTTTCCTCTTAAGACTTTTTTGGTAACTTGTGTCTTCATTGTTGTTATGTTTGAGGAATTTAACAATTTCCCCTTATCCTTCCTGAACCCAACTATCATTCAGCATAAAGTTGTTTAATTTCTATGTCTTTGTGCAGGGATAAATGTTTTTGTTAAAGTTGAGTTCCACCTTTATTGCCTTGTGGACTAAAAAGATACAAGGTATAATTTCTATTCTTTTAATTTTGGTGAGGTTTAATTTGTATCCTAGGATGTGGTTAATTTTGGAGTACATAGCATGGGCTGATGAGAAAAAAATGTATATTCCTTAGCTTTGAGATGGTGTGTTCTGTATATGTCTATTAATCCCGTTTGTTCAAGGGTCACATTTAAGTCCTTTGCATATTTGTTTAGTTTCTATTTAGAGGATCTGTTCAGTTCTGTCAGAGGGGTGTTAAAGGCCCCAACTAATATGGTGTTATGGAATATCGTATTGCTCAAACCCATCAAGGTCTATTTCATAAATCAAGGAGCATTTATGTTGGGTGCATAAATATTTAAAATGGAAATGTCTTCTTCTTGAATTGTTCCTTTGACTAGTATAAAGTGTCCATCTTTGTCTTTTTTTAACTTTAGTTGCTTTAAATCTGCTTGTATCTAAAAATAAGATTGCAATCCCTCCTTTCTTCTGATTTCCACTTGCTTGAAATACTGTTTTCCATCTTTTAACCCTGAGTCTTAATTTATCCTTCAAGGCTAGGTGTGTCTCCTCAAAACAGCACATGGATGACTTGTGATTTTTTTTATCCAATCAGCCAGGCTGTGCCTCTTCAGTGGTGAATTCAGTCCATTGATATTTATTCGGAAATTTCATAAGTGTGGTGGAGTTCTATTTATCTTATTTTGTGAAAGTCTGTTGTGTAGTTTTATCCTTTGTGCCATTGTGGAAGGTATATTTTGACCTTTAGCTTCTGGGTATTTACTTTGCTGGTGGTCAGTGTTGAGAATAGGTCTAAGTATTTCCTGTAGAACTGGTCTTGTGGTGAATTTCTTCAGTGCTTGTTTATCTGCAACAGATTTGATTTCTCCATCAATTTTGAAGCTTAGTTTAGCAGTATACAGAATTCTGGGCTGGAAATTGTTTTGTTTAAGAATGTTGAAGGTGGACAACCATGCTCTTCTGGCTTGAAAGGTTTCAGTTGAAAACTCTGCTGTCATCCTAATGGCTCTGTGTCTGCTTGCAGAATTTTTTTCTTTCATCTTGACTTTGGACCGGTTCATTACAGTGTGTCTTAGAGAGGTTCTGTTGGAGTTGAAATGACCCAGGGTTCAATATCCATCTGAAAGGAGTGTGTTGGGGTCTTTAGTAAAACTTGGGAAGTTTCCCTTTATGATATGGTCTCGAATAGGGTTTCCATTCCTTTGGGATAATTTTCTTTCCCCTCAAGAATCCCTATTATTCATATATTTGAACACTTCATAGAGTCTTATATTTCTCTAAGTGCCTGTTCTGCTTTCTCTCTCCTCTTTTCTGCCTCTTTAACTACCTAGGTTAACTAAAAAAACTTCATCCTGTAGCTCTGAGGTTCTTTCTTCTCCATGGTCTTACCAATTTTTGATACTTTCTACTACATCTTTACATTCCCCAATTATCTCCATTTCCTTAAGCAACGTCATATCCTTTCTATGTTCTACATATCTCTTGTCTGACTTTTGTTCTATCTTTCCATTTTCTCATCCATTCCTTTTATTGTCTTTATCATCAATATTTTAAATTATCTTTCTGTCAAGTTTATTAATTGTTTATAAGTGGAGTCTTCTGTAGTGGCTGCCTCGTGGTCCCTTGGGGGAGTTCCTCTGTTTTGGTTTTTCATGTTGCTTGAATTTTTCCGTTGGTTCCTCCTCATGTGTTCTTTCTTCTTGTTCACCTCCTTGTCCTCCTTTTAACTTCTCACTGCCTCCTTTCTTTTAAACAGAAGTCCTTGCTCTTCATGATAGTATATTGCAATGTGTTGCCAGGACACCAGATGGTGCTGTATTTTTAAGGAGACAGAGAGCACAGCTAGCAACCTCTGTGGTCCTTATTTTAAACTTAGTTGCTTTTTGGTGATAGCCTGATTATTTCCTCAGCATTCAGACACTGCCTAGATTGGGATCTTAAAGCTCACAAGAATCCTTCAGAGGCAGGTCTCACAGTGCCCCCTGACTCTAGTTCCCATGGGATGTGGGAGTCTCTCAGCCTGTCCCAAGAGTGGAGTTCTGAGCATGGCAGGTAGAATTAAGACAGCAGTGCTTAAGGCCCCTGCTAAGACCTCATGACCTTCCCACAATGACAGCCCCCTGGCCACTGAGACCTTCTCAGTATGGCTGTCTTGCCAGCCACCAAATCTATGGCAAGTCCACTCCAACTGGTATTCAAATATGGTTACTGTATACTGTTTGAGTCTGCCCACTCTTCCAAGCTTTCCACTCAATGTGTAGCTTCTCCCAACAACTGAAAACTTTGGAAAGGCTTCTTCCCATCTGGGGCCTCTGTGGGCAGCCAGCCAATCCCAGCCCACTGCAATCACTTGCCTAATTCATCAGGTTTCCACTGCTCTGGACCATACCCTGTATCCAGGTCACCACCTCCTGGCTGTGCTCCCTGCTATGACTCTGGGTAAGGTCCCTGCACCAGGTATGGCTGGGTTCTCTCTTTTTTCCCCAGTTATTCTAAGAGAGCTCAGCTGAATGATCCTTCTAGTCTGTCATCTTGCTCCACCCCTCTCTCATTTTCTACTACCTAGAAGAGTTTTAAACTATCAGCATTGGCAAAATTGACAAATCCATATCAAGACTGATAAAGAGGCTCCGTGCCTGTGGCTCAAGTGGCTAAGGCACCGGCCATGTACACCCAGGGTGGTGGGTTCAAATCCAGCCCAGGCCTGCCAAACAACAATGACAGCTGCAACCAAAAAATAGCCGGGCATTGTGGTGAGCGCCTGTGGTCCCAGCTACTTGGGAGGCTGAGGCCTGAGACTCACTTGAGCCTCCAGGAGTTGGAGGTTACTGTGAGCTGTGATGCCATAGCTCTCTACCCAAGGGAACAGCTTGAGGCTCTGTCTCAAAAAAGAAAATCAGCATTATTTCTCCTCTAAATGTTTGATGGAATTCCTGGGTAAAGTCATCTAGAGTTTGTATAGGAGGTAGAGTAAGGGCGTGGGGTAATTTGAAATGATTCACTTTATTGAATAGTTATAGAATGATTCAGATTTTTTATTTCTTCTTGCATCCTCTTGATATTTTATTTTTCTAGGAATCTTTTCATCTAAATTTTGAAATTTATTGTCATAAAATGATCATAATATCATTTTATCTTTGTTATGTCTGCAGGATCTATAGCAATATCTCTTCATCCCTGGCACTGACAATTTGAGTCTGCTCCCATTTTTTTCTTTCTTTCTTTGTTTCTTTCTTTTTTTTTTTTTTTTGAGACAGAGCCTCAAGCTATCCCTCTGGGTAGAGTGCCATGGCATCACAGCTCACAGCAACCTCCAACTCCTGGGCTCAAGCAAGTCTCCTGCCTCAGCCTCCCAAGTAGCTGGGACCACAGGTGCCCACCACAACACCCAGCTATTTTTGGTTGCAGCTGTCATTGTTGTTTTGGTGGTCCTGGCTGGATTCGAACCTGCCACCTTAGGTGTATGTGGCTGGTGCCTTAGCCACTTGAGCCAGAGGCACCAAGCCTCTTTATCAGTCTTGATAGGGATTTGTCAATTTTGCCTATTTTTCTAGAGAAATGGGTTTGTTGGGGCTTTTTTTTTCTTTTAAGCCACAGTCTCACTCTGTCACCCTGGGTAGAGTACTGTGGAAGCATAGTTCACAGCAACCTCAAACTCCTGAGCTCAAGTGATCCTCCTGTCTCAGCCTCCAGAGTAACTAGAACTATAAGCACTGGGCACAATGCCCAGCTAGTTTTTCTATTTTTTTTTTCAGTAGAGACTGGGTCTCACTCTTGCTCAGGCTGATCTCGAACTCTTGAACTCAAACAATACTCCTGCTTAGCTTCCCAGAGTGCTAGGTTTACAGACATGAGCCACTGAGTCCCACCTAAAGAAGTGACTTTGGTTTTGTTAAACTTCTGTGTTGTATTTTTGTTTTTTTATTTCATTGATTGCTGGTCTTTGGTATTTTATGTCTTCTACTTTCTTTGGTTTATATTTACTCTTTTCCTAGCTTCTTGGTATAGATGCCTACATCATTAATTTTCAGCTTTTCTTCTTTTCTAATATATATGTTTCAGGATATAAATTTCTTAAAAAGATTCACTTTATCTGTGTCTCACAAGTTTTAATATGTAGCATTTTCATTGTCATTCAAATTAAACTATTGTCTTATTTTCAGTGTGATATCTTATTTGACTGTAGTTGGTCATTTCAAAGTGTGTTTTTTAATCCAAATGCATGGGGGACATTTATGTTATCTGCTTATTATTGATTTCTAGCTTATTAGCCTTAGGGTCAGAGAACACATACCACCACTTTTCAAAATGTGTTGAAACTTGCTTCATGGCCTAGTTTTCAGTTAATTTTTTGTAACTATTTCATTGGAGTTGATAAACACTATTTTCCATAGTTATTTGGTACATTATTCTTTATGTATCCATTAGGTCATGTTTGCTAATTGAGTTGTGCAAATATTCTATATCCCTATTGATATTTTTGTCTGTTTAAACCATCTGTTACTGAGAGAAATGTGTTGAAATCTGCACTATGACCAAGGATTGGGCTTTTCCTTTGTCATAACATTTTTGCTTTATTTGAAGCCTTCATGTTAGAAGGATACTCATTTAGAATTGGTATACCTTCTTGGTGAATCAAAAATTTTTTATTATGAAGTTTTCTTCTTTATATGTAGTAATACTTTTGTCCATAAAGCTGATTTTATCTGAGAATATAGTCACATCAACTTTCTTTTGGTGTTTTTCTTGAATATATATCTAAGCTGTTACTTTACATGTAATATAATCAATTATCGTCTTGCTGAATACTTTCTATTTGTCATGAAAGTTCTATATTTCTTTTTCTCTCCTTTTGTGACTTCATTTGGATCAATTTAGTGGTTTTTAATATTATTTAATTTATTAGTATTATTAAGAAGGCTGTATGCCCTTTACCTTTAACACTTAATTGGTGATTAATCATCCTAAATTTTTTATTGTTTTTCTCCAATGCATCAATTCCTTCCAGAAACATCCATCCATTCCATAGTGTTTTCTTTCTTTAAAGTTCATTTTAATATGATTTTTGATTGACAAATCATGGTTCTATACACTTATGGGGTACAGTGTGATGTTTTGATATATGTATACAATGTGGCATGCTTAACTCAAGCTAATTAACATATTCATCCCCTCACTTACCTATCATTTTTATGGTGAGACATTGGAAATGTACTATCTTAGTATTATATATTTTTAAATTCCATAATATTTATAATTATCATTTCCCCTATACCTGTTAAACACCTGAGACATTGTACCAGACCAGTGAATTTTTTTTCCACTAGTATCCCATTGTAGCTGTATTAAAAGAGACTCTTATCTACTGCAGCCAGTGGACAGACAGAAAAGGCTGAGAATCAGGTCCAAAACTTCATTGTAAGAGTAGCAGTGCTCTGGGGAAAGCTAAATTCTCAACTCCAGTGAATCTGCTATACAAAGATCAGGGTGCTGATTGGGAAGGAGTGGGACCCTGAGATATGGAACATGGACATCTGGATCAATGCAATAAAAAAAATCTTAACTAACCATATATCCCCAAACCTTCTGGCCTGCAGAAGTGGCCCACTCCTTTTTGTTAAAGTCTAATGCCTAGTGAAAATGGTGGCATAAGAAATGCCAAAAGTCTAGATACCTCTATAAAAGCAATGAAAAAAACTGCCAAAAACTGTCAGAATCAACCTTTTCAGAAAAATCTGGAAATTAACCCAAAGGTTGTAGCAATCAGGGCAATACTTTATCAAGAAAAACAGACTGAATCTTAGTAAGATAATGAGGTGAGATTTGTGGCATTTTAATTTACTCTGGTCCCATCACCCCCTCCCCAGCTTGGCAGTGGCTTTGATGATGATAACACACATTCCTGGTACTGGTACTAGTACTAGAGGGAGAAGAGTGGACCTCAGTCACAAAGAGTGGCAGTTGTTTTGAGATGCTTCTGGCTTCTGGAAGAATTAGCTCAAAGGGCTTGCCTTTATGTGCCTAACTCAGGACTCTTCCAGTGCTGAGATGGCTACCTAGGGAGTCTTTGTTGAAAACATTTACAGGCAATTATGTTAGTCACCACTGTGGGGGGCAACGTATAATAGTTAGGGCAAACAATAGAGTAACCAAAATCTTGGGAGAAAAAGCCGGGTAATGAGGTACTTTAGGAATGAGAGCTTGGAAAAGCTCTGACATATTTCTAAAAATCTAAAAGGCCACATACATGATGACTAGAATTGTTTACATGCACAGGAAAGACCTGAGAAGGCCCTAAGCGCCCATCTCCAGCTGACATTGATGCTTTGTGCAAGTAGGAAGTGAAGGCTGAGGCAGAGTTTTAAACTGCCTGGATGAGTGTTGAAGTCATGTTCCAACACAGACACAGAGCTTATCTGCAAAGACTAAAAACTTTTTCTGGTTCTTAGAATGTAAGGAAATCTCTCTCCAATTATTAGCAGACCACTAAGCTACTATAACAAAAGATAAATAAGTTCTTGTTTAAAAGAACTAATTAAAATAATTAATTTTCTTGATGGACAAGAAATTAAGGTATTCCCAGATAAACAAAAGCAGAAGGGAATTCATCATTAGTTGATCTATCCTACAAGAAATGCTTAGGGAGCCCGTTAGGCTGAAATGAAAAGATGCTAGACAGTAACTCAAATCCATACCAATCCAAGAAATAAAGTAAAAGTCAGTATTAATATATTTTTAGTTTGTAGCTCCTTTTTTCCTACCTTATTTAAAAGGCATCTACATGAAACAATAATTATAAATCTATATTAACAGACACATCATGTATAAAGATGTATAATCAATCATTTGTCAAAATACCAACATGGGGGCTTGGCGCCTGTGGCTCAAGTGGCTAAGGTGCCAGCCACATACACCTAAGGTGGCGGGTTTGAATCCCCAGCCCCGGCCCGCCAAACAACAATGATGGCTACAACCAAAAAATGGCTGGGCGTTGTGGCAGGTGCCTGTAGTCCCAGCTACTTGGGAGGCTGAGGCAGGAGACTCGCTTGAGCCCAGGAGTTGGAGGTTGCTGTGAGCATGATGCCATGGCACTCTACCCAGGGGTATAGCTTGAGACTCTGTCTCAAAAAAAAAAAATACCAACATGGGGGTGGGGTGCAACACTCTATAGAAGAAAATATTTTATATACTATTAAAATTAAGTTCACATTGACCCAAACTAGATTGCTATCAATTTAAGATGTTAATTGCAATGCCCAGAGCAACCACTAAGAAAATGATTCAAAAATCTATAATGAAAAGGAATGCAAGGAAATAGACGAGGTACACTAGAAAAATCCATTTGATATGAAAGAAAGCAATAATGGAGGAATTGAGAAACAAAAAGGTAAGATGTTTAGGAAATGAATAATAAAATGGCAAAAGTAAGTCCTTTCTTATTAGTCATTACATTAAATGTAAATAGATTTGATGCTCCAGTTAAAAGTTAGAGATTAGCAGATTAGTTAAAACACATGATCCAACTATATTCTATCTACAAGAGAGTGAATGTAGTTCTAAAGACACAAATAGATTGAAAGTAAATAGATAGGCTTGGCTCCTGTGGCTCAAGTGGCTAAGGCGCCAGCCACATACACCTAAGGTATCGGGTTTGAATCCAGCCCAGGCCTGCCAAACAACAATGATGGCTGCAACTGGAAAAAAATAGCCGGGCATTGTGGCGGGCACCTGTGGTCCCAGCAACTTGGGAGGTGGAGGCAGGAGACTCGCTTGAGCCCAGGAGTTGGAGGTTGCTGTGAGCTGTGATGCCACAGCACTCTACCCAGGGGGACAGCTTGAGGCTCTGTCTCAAAAACAAAAAAAAGAAAGTAAATGGATAGAAAAATATATTCCATGCTAACAGTAACCAATAAAAAAGAGTTGTAGTGACTTTACTTAAGGGTGGTGGTCTCCCTTTGCTTGAAGATGGTGCAGAGGCCTCTACCTTGTAAGATAACATGTACCCCACCCACTGCCAGGATCGACCTTCAACGTTCCTTCCTCCCTGTTAGTTCAAGAACTAAGTTAAGTCATAATATAACTTAGCTACTGAAACAGTAGGCCTGCTAAGAGAGAAGAGGGGAAATATTTCAAAAGACTGCAGGAACTAACCAATATATAAGGCAGAAGTCCAGACAGTATGGATGGGGAACATGGATGGGAACAGGATGGGATTCTGAGGATTTCACATCAAGGGAGGTGTTATAAGCTGAATGATGTCTTCTAAAAGAGATATGTTTGTTGCCATATGGGTCTCGCGGAAAAGCGATGATGCGGAGAATAAGCACACTTTTTGAAATTGTGTTTTGGCTCAGCGCCTGTGGCTCAAGTGGCTAAGGCACCAGCCACATACACCTAAGGTGGCGGGTTCGAATCCAGCCCAGGCCCACCAAACAACAATGACGGTTGCAACCAAAAAATGGCCAGGCGTTGTGGCGGGCACCTGTGGTCCCAGCTACTTGGGAGGCTGAGGCAGGAGAATCACATGAGCCCAGGAGTTGGAGGTTGCTGTGAGCTGTGAGGCCATGGCACTCTACCCAGGGGGTTGCTTGAGGCTCTGTCTCGAAAAAAAAAAAAAGAAAAAGAAATTGTGTTTTAAATAAAGGTGACCATCTGCTCACTCAGGCAAAATGACAAGCTTCTTTATTTGTGGTTGGTTTATATAGGGAATTTTGTACATGCGCACAATACAGCAATGACCTCATCGATCCATTTAAACATCATGTGATTACCTTGCGATTAGCTTCCAATAATCCACTCAACATACACCTTTTGACCTAAGCCTTTCAACATAACCCAATTTAACATAACTTAATGGAGAACATGTTGTTAGCCATTACTTCTTTGTTCTTATCTGATGATGCCTGAGGCTATGGAGGAACAAGATAGATTGAATACCTGACCTTGCTGGCCTTGCAGTTTAGTGGCTGTTACTTCAGATCTTTAAACAAGGAATAAAGAAACTTCTTGGGCATACAGGAATTTGTGTGCAAACCTCTCCTCCCATATAGGCCTTTTTGGCTGGAACCTTTTATAAGGAATTTTCGGGCTGGACTTCTCAAAAGCCTTTCACGAGCCCAAGTTTCATCTGTGCCATTAGAAACCTGTATGCATTGGGTAAATTCCTCTTCTCTTGAGGTCCCTGAGCACATTTCCATTCCCAGACCCATCAGCAAGTGATCTTCGTTACTTACCACAGATCAGGGAAGGTTACTAATGGATATCTGGCCAATTTTCCAAAGGGCTTTTTTATTGGCCTTATAAAGTAAACCTTAATTCCTTAATGCAGTAAATGCTATTCCAGCTGAAGCCTTGGTCATGTTAGGCTCACAACCAACCTGGTCACATGGGATTCTGCCTCAGTTTCTTACAAGTACGCCTGCACAAAATCTTTTCACAGCTCTCTCTCAAACGGCTTTTTTGGCCAGAGGCATATAGGTGTTTTGCCTATATATGTTCAAGTCTAAACCCCAGTATCTTGGAATGTGGCCTTGTTTGGAAATAGGGTCTTTATAGATTTAATGAAATTAAAATGTGATTATTATCATTTTGACCACGTCCTTTAAAGGGGGAAATTTGTGCACAAACATAAAGGGAAGGTGACATGAAGACACACAGGGAGAAGAAGTTCATGTGAAGATGGAGGCAAAGATTGAACTGATGCAGCTGCAAGCCAAAGAACACCAAGGACTGCCAGCACCACCAGAAGCTAAGAAGAGGCATAGAAGAATTCTATCCAGAGTCCCAGTGAGAGCATGGCCCTGCTGACATCTTGATTTCAGATGTTTAGGCTCCAGAGCCATGGGACAATACATTTCTGTTGTTTTAAGCCACTCAGTTTGTGGTACTTTGTTATGACAACCCTACTAAGCTAATTCAGGAGGTAATCTATAAAGTCAACTAAGAAAGAGTTTATTGATGCATGCCTACTTTCCTATGATACAGGATTAAAAATCTTGGCAGTACCCTTGGAGATGGTGTTACATACATTATTAGAAGCTTAGAGAAACCAACAGGCAAGTGAGGTAGAAATGCTATAACTGCCATGGCAGGCTATAGGCGATAGACCAAAAAGCACAGAAAATAGGCGTGTGTGTGTGTGTGTTGGGGGGGTTGTTGTGGACAGAATTGTGTCCCCCTGAAATTCATGTTGCAATTCTAATACCCAGTGTGACTGTACTTGGAGATAGGGCCTTTAGTGAGGTAATTAAGGTTCAATGAGGTCATAAAGGTGGGGCCCTGATGCTATAGGACTGGTGTCCTTCTAAGAAGAGGAAGAGACACCAGAGAGTTCTCCCTCTCTCCATTGCAGACAGAGGAAAGGCCATGGGAAGACACAGTGAATCTATAAGCCAGGAAGAAAGGCCTCACTAGAAACCAACTCTGACCTTGATCTTGGACTTGTAGCCTCCAGAACTGTGACTGTGTTGTTTAAGTCCCCCCAGCCTATGGGATTTTGTTATGGCAGCCCAAGCAACTAATACATGGATTATGTTACATAAAGCTAGAAAGCCCACCAGATAGCTGTGTTTCAGAAAAGGACACCCAGGATACTCTTTACCAAGACAATAAGAAATTCGTGAGTAACAGGGAGCCAGCATCATTGAGAAACTCAACAACTATCCTCCAGAGGCCAGGGAAGATAGTTGGATATGCTATTATAGTACAGAACTCATTGTGAGCAATGAGAATAATGGAATCCCAAAATGATAGATGGCAGGTGGTGACACTTAACTGTCAAAGCAAGGTGGGTGCCTGGTAGAGACAAATGCCTGACCAAGGGGTACCAAGTAATCACACAGCCATGAGCTGGGTTCTCTCAGAACCACCAAGTCATAAGTTCAAGAAGGCCAAAAAGCATTCCTTCTAAAGACGGAAGTGGCACATCTGGGTCGATTATAAGCAGAGACAGAAAGTACAAGCAAGCTGCAAAAGCAAGTGACCCTGACCCTATACCTTTCACCACTGCTCTACTTCTGCTTCTGCCTCAGTTCACATGCATGGCTTCATGGGGTATTTCTTGTGACTAGGTAATGGAAGAGGAAAACAGCCAAGCTTGGTTCATGGATGTGAAAGCTCAGAATGTTGATATATACTAAAAATAGCAGAGAGAAGTGAAACAGAGAATAGAAAAACAATAGAAAGAATCAACAGGCTTGGTCCCCATAGCTCAGTGAGTAGGGCACCAGCCATATACACCAAGACTGGTGGGTTTAAGCCTGGCCTGGGCCTGCTAAACCACAATGACAACTGCAACCAAAAAAATAGCCAGGCATTGTGGCAGGTGCCTGTAGTCCCAGCTACTCGGGAGGCTGAGGCAAGAGAATCACTTAAGCACAAGAGTTGGAGGTTACTGTGAGCTGTGATGCTATGGCACTCTATTCAGGGCAACATAGTGAGATTCTGTCTCAATAAAAAAAAGAAAAAGAAAGAATCAACAAAACCAAAAGTAGGTTCTTTGAAAACATCAGCAAAATTTACAAACCATTAGCTAGACTAAGAAAAAAAAGACAGAAATTACTAAAATCAGAAAATTTAACACTGACTTTACAGAAATTAAAAGGATTAAGGAATATTATGAACAATTATACATCAAAGAATTAAACAATCTAGATAAAATGTAAAAATTCCTAGGAACATGTAAACTACCAAAATTGACTGACAAAAAAATATAAAATATCAACAGACCTTTAACAAGTAAAGAGATTGAATCAGTAATCAAAAATCTCCCAGTACAGAAAAGTCTAGGACCAGATGTCTTCCCTAGTGAATTCTACCAAACATTTAAGGGAAAATTAACAGCAATCATGCCCAAAATCTTTCAAAAAATAGAAGAGGAAAGAACACTTTCCAGCATATTCTATAAGGCCTGCATTACCCTGACACCAAAGACAAACAAAGATACCACAAGAAAAGAAAACTATTAACCAATATCCTCTATGAATACAGACACAAAAATCCTCAGCAAATATGCTGGGTGGGCATGGTGGCTCACACCTGTAATCCTAGCACACTACAAGGCCAAGGCAGGTAGATCTCCTGAGCTCAGGTGTTCAAGACCAGCCCGAACTAGAGGGAGACCCATCTCTACTAAAAATAGAAAAACTAGCTGGGTATTGTGGTGGGCACCTATAGTCTCAGCTACTAGAGAAGCTGAGACAAGAGGATTGCTTGAGCCCAAGAGTTTGAGATTGCTGTGAGCTATGATGCCACAATACTCTGCTCAGGGAGACGGAGTGAGACTCTGTCTCAAAAAAAAAAAAATCCTCAAAGAGTGACCTTTTCCTATTGCAGCCAGACTATGCAGAGTTGGTTCGTGAATCTGTGAGACCCAAGATTGAAAGCTTCTTTATACCCTGGAGGCTATACCCATTTGCTCTGTGGCCATCATCATGCCATAAAATGAATATATAGAATGACACCATAAACACTATGGATATCATTTGGATTACCATGAGAAACAGAAAAAAGAAAAGTCGAGAGACTCACGAGTGGTCAAAGAAGGCAAAGAAGATGACTGGTCTGAAGGCTAAACTCTACTATAACAGCACCATACTGAGAAAATACAAGTGAAAAAGACTACCAAGGTACATGAAAAGAGAGAAACACTCAACAGAAGGATGATGAAAAGATTCTACAGGGAGCAGTGCTTGTCTATCTGCTGGACAGAGAGGAACAGTCCTAAGCCAAAGTACTGTCTAATAGGATTAAACAAAAATGAAAAGAGAAAGCAAGAAAATGGGAAGTATCTCTGCCCAAAGTTCATGCCCAGGGAAAAACAGAAGTGTTAAAAGTTATTCAAACAGAAAAGAGAAAGAATAAGGCATGGAAGAGGATGGTTACTAAAGTCTGCTTTTTTGGAGATGGCTTTACAAGAAAACCATCTAAATATCAAAGATTCATCAGGCCAATGGGCTTACGTTTGAAGAAAGCCCATGTAACACATCATGAACTGAAGGCCACCTTTTTTTGCCTACCAATACTTAGTGTAAAAAAGAATCCCTCATCCCCATTATATACAACTTTGGGTGTTATTGAGGTCAATGTGAGTGAACTGGGCCTTGTGAACAAGGTGGCAAGGTTATTTGGGGGAAATATGCCCAGGTTACCAACAATCCTGAAAAAGATGGATGCATAAATGCAGTCTTACTGGTTTGAGAACCACTTCGTACAAGTAACTTCTTATTGAAGATTACATACCAACTTAGAAAACGAGCATTACTGTCATGTTTCTGAATGCTACCAAACAGCCTTAAATGTCTGCTGTCATTAAGAGAAGTATTTATTAAATTGTACAAAACATTAAAATGGTCTTTTTTTCTTTTTTAAAGAGAGAGAATAAACTCATGGGGTCAAAGAAAAAATCTGATATATTTTTAAAATCTGATATTTTATCAAGTACAATTATGATGAAACATTTGTTCTTAAATTTTTAGAATGAAAATACTGAAATTTAATATTATAGTACAAGCAACATTGACGCTGCCGGTTTGCTGTGACGGTTACTTCATGACGCCTTTGTGATACTTTGGAGATATTTCCGTTTTGAAATGGAACATTTTACAATCTAATTTAACTTCTGTACAGCAGAATATAATTCAGGATGAAACATGTTTAGTAATCCATTCTCAAAATGGTTCATTATGTCCGGGTTTGGAACTAGAATTCTGCACCAATAACTTTGACGAGATTTTCGTGTAAGTCTGAGGTGCTAGGATCTCAAAACTGTAAGTAACTATCTTAACATAGTTTTCCTGGAGTCTGGTCATTTGAAATTTTAAGAGTGAAAGCAAAAGAGGTGCTCAATTTTCTCTCTGCATTTTTGGATAATTTTTATTCAACCTGTTTAATGCTTTTCATTTTATATTGGTTACGTATGACATTTTTATATTCATGATTTTGGAGTTTTTCTTCATAAAGAGATTTGAGGAAATAAAATTCGAATGTATTCCTTTTAATTTATGCCCTAAGGATGTGAAGAATTCTCACACAGAAGGTCTCCTTAAAAAACGTATAGTCTAATTGGAATTAAATTGCTAAAAATTGAAATGTATCCATAAAAAGCACATATAATGACCACTAGATAATACACTATTTTACAGTAACATGGGATACTATTTTAAGGATATATTAAATACCTAACACATAATGGATGAATACATGATTTAATTTTTGTATTTACAAAATTAATAGAGGAAATACAGGCTACAGACATTCAGAGTTGGAAAGAACTTAAAATTATTCAGATACATTTGCTATTGTTTTATAAATTTACTGAATTCTTTTTACAATAATATATTTCTTAAATAAGTACTCATAAGGTTTTTTCAAATAGGGCAGCACTTGTGGCTCAAAGGAGTAGGGTGCTGGCCCTATATACCGGAGGTGGAGGGTTCAAATCCAGCCCCGGCCAAAAACTTTAAAAAAAAAAAAGAGAGATTTTTTTAAAATAATATTATAGTTGCATATAATGCATAATAAATAAGTTAGTTTTAATAAAAACACTCATAGTAGATCAGCATATTGTTAATATTGTTTTTAAATAAAATATTTAATAATATTATAACTAGATAAAGCATGTTTTTCCAAAATTACTTTACCACTAATACCGGGTAGCCAAACTTCACAGCCACCCTGTGTATTCAACTATGTTTAACTACCTTTACTTATATACAACATGATTGGTTGATAAATAATTTCAGCCACAGTATATTGTATTTGGTTTGGGGACTAATATACATGAAATGTAGAGTTAATTTTGATTATGCCATAGTGTAAAAAATAAACAGAGTGTTTTGGTGTTCAGAGAAGTGTCAGTCATTCAGTTCTTCACTCCTTTAACAAATATTTATGACTAGGCCAGGTGACAGAGGTTAATTTGCTAGGTTCAGGAAACACAAGATCTGGGACAATGATAACCCTCTAGTTTTAACTAGAGATAGCAAATTACCCTACTCTGTCTGCTCACTCACGGCCACTTCCAAGAACTTCTCTGCTCAGAGCTCCAGCTTCAGGGTGGCCCAGGCTCATATTTTGTGTTATGGCGTCATGGACCTCACCACACTGACGCCACTGACTCCCCCTTCCAGCTGCTTCCCTCCAAGGTATGTGCCTCAACGGACAGAGACCACCCTGCCACCCACTCATGGTTTTCTAAGAAGTGAAGAGCTGGGTTTATCAGATTGCCTAAACTGGAAATGTGAACTAGAATCATGCCAGAGAAGGAAGTGATCAGTAGGTGAGAAGTATGGGTGTGGATAGAAGTGGGAGAGGCCATATGAGCATTTGAAAGACCAGTTATGAAGGGACTGGTCCCAATGTCTGAATTGGGGGAAGGGGAGACTTGAGTCTGTGTCTGCACACGTCCTGTGAAGCCCTGGTGGGAAGAGTATGAGGCCACACAAGAAAGGAGGTGCCTTGTTGAAAAGGACAGAAACACCTGAAGAGACGGTGTGGACATATGACTCCTGAAAAGTAAGTACAGTGCTCTGCGGAAAATAAGTCCATCCCTCCATCTCCATGTCTGCTGTTCTGGGTAACTAGCTTGGGCGTGAGAGTTGGCACATCCTATACAAGAAGCCAAAACTTTCCTGAATTATATCTTTCAGATAATGCTATCTGAAAATTATCTTGCATAGAAAAACAAATCAATCTTGGAAGGAGAGTGGTGGGACTTTAGGTCTGCCAGGATTTGGGATGAGAGGAGATACTCAACTCCTCTACAATAAGGGGAAAGAGTAGTTAACCACAGGAGAGGGCTGAAGGATTGGGATAGGTGGAGTCAGTGACCAGGTGGATAAAATTAAAAGTTTTAAAATTGAATAAGACCTTTTTCTAATTTAACAAAGAAGAATAATACGCTATTAAAAGGAGAAAAATTCACTGCATTTAATGCACATACAAATATGATACACAAATAGAAATTTAGGAACCCCTTTTTCATATTTGCACAAAGTGACATTTTCATGGCTTTCTACAGTTTCAGTCACATTTTACAGACTTGCATTTATAAATGATATTAATAATATAAATAATGCTTTTGGAAGATAAATAACACTTCAGTATAGATTGTATGCTTTGCGGTATTTTTCTAATGTCTTTAAAAATGTCTTTATATTAATCTGAGAAAAGATGGATCCTAGTGAAATTTTTATTGAATTTGTCTTAAATAGAAGTTGATACTAGGATATCCCATATTGAAAAAAACCACGAGAGTGTTTTATGAAAGATGAAAGCATACAAGTTAGAGAGTAGACACTTTTCAGAAGTTAGCTGATACCTTGGAGAAATAAGTTTATGTTAATATCATAGAAGACTCAAAATTCATTCATTCTGCCTTAAGCTTTGAAGAGGTTCTTAAGACACAAGTACTCCCTAGGCCTCTCCTTATGGAGTTTAGCCCATTTCTGAAGCATCTTTATATGTACGAAGGGAGTGGAATGTCACTTGGGGTTCCTACCACAACACAGCAGGGTAAAGCAGAGACATTAGACCACAGGACAGGGGCTGCAATGGCAGAGCTGCCTAGTAAGCAAAATATGAACTTCTAATATTCTGTAAGATGAAATGGAAAGTACACATGATACACTTGAGATAAAGCAGGTGGACAGTAGTTTAAATTATGAACTGAACCAGCTGTATTTTTCACAGAACTGACTATAATTATGCAGATTTGGATGTTTGGCAGATACTTTTTTGAAAATGAAACAACATGGAAAGTGATGGAAAGTATTTGTGCCCCAAGATTATCTTTTTAAATTAAACATTTAAGTGAAAATTTGAATTTTGGAGAACTTTTATCTACCACTGTGAGAGCAGCAGTTTCCCAAAATGTAAAACATTTCAAATGAGATTGGTGGTGATAGCCACACCTGTACTTTTTAAAATAGTCTATGGGGAAAACGTGGCGACATTTAAAAGGTCTGCATGACTCAGAGAACCAATATTTTCTGTGAACCACGTATCATGTACAAAATCATGCCTGGGTAAAAGATCCACTCGACGATGGAAGATAGAACAGTGAATTTTAATGTAATAGCACAAAATGTTCATTGGTAAGGTTTTGGGTTTCATATTGGGGCTAACCTTTAAGTAACTACCACTTGTGAAGTTTTGGTATTTGTACAATTGCAGAATATCTGCAATAATTTAAAATACCTCTCCCTGTTCAGCTCCGTATTGTGAGAGCTAAATTTTCCTCATTTTACTTCATCCAGGACAACATTGGTTAGGGCTCCAGCCACATGCTCCAAGGGTGGCGGGTTCGAACTCCACCAAGGCCAGCTAAACAACAGTGACAACTGTAACAAAAAATAGCTGGGCATTCTGGTGGGTGCCTGTAGTCCCAGCTACTTGGGAGGCTGAGGCAAGAGTATTGCCTAAGCCCAAGAGTTTGAGGTTGTCTTTAGCTGTGATGCCACAGTACTCTATTGAGGGCAACATAATGAGACTCTGTCTCAAGGAAAAAAAAAAAGAATCTAGCTATATTCCATTACTCTAAACACTGAAGAAATGTACAAAAGTAATACCACTCCTCCCTCTGTTTTTTTTTTCTTGGAAAATATACTTACTGTTCATAAAAATTATGTATGAATGGTTTTATGAATCAAGTTATAAAACTTTTGGTTTAATTTTAATTATTATTATTATTTTTTTTAGTTTCAGTTCTAAAGAGTAGCGGCACATCACTGAGACACTGGAAGCAGAGGAGTTGCTAGCATATGGCTGCATTTTGCACAGGTCAGTCTGGGAGTGGGGATGGAGGGGGGACAGTAGGAGTTGATATAGTAAAACAAGACCATTAAAGGAAACCCCAGGGGAGATCCCGGGTCTTTGGAGAAAGATACTAGTTTTGGGGACTGAGAAATGGATTTATTTGAGAAATGTTTTAAAAGTAAAATCCAGAAGGTAAAGAAGAGAGAAGACTCCACAGAGTTAGATGAAGCTGATAAGTGTGGGAAGAAATTCTACCTTGGACACGTTAAGAGTGAATTGTCTTTGAGAAGTTTTATTTTATTCTATTTTGTTTTATTTTTTGAAGCAGAGTTTCACTATGTCGTCCTCAGTAGAGTGCCATGATGTCACAGCTCACATCAACCTCCAACTCTTGGGCTTAAGTGATTCTCTTATCTCAGCCTCTTCCCAAGTAGCTGGGACTACAGGCGCCTGCCACAATGCCTGGCTATTTTTTTGTTGCGGTTGTCATTGTTGTTTAGCAGGTCCCAGCCAGTTTTGAACCCATCAGCCCCTGTGCATGTGGCCACCCCCTAACCCCTGAGCTATGGGCTTCGAGCCTCTTTGAGAAGTTCTAGAGGACATGTCTGAATCACAATTAGATGTAAAGGTCTGGAGCTTTGAGGAGATGTTGGGGTTAAAGATGCAAACTTCTGACAAAAATGTAAATAAACGTATTGAAGGATATTGAAGGCCACTTTTGCTGTTGCCTTGATTCTCATTAGAGCCTCAAAGCTGAGCACAGTAGGTATGAGTGACACCCTAAGATGCTTGAATTATAGGGCACCAAGGAGGGGCCAGGCAACCTTCCAGGGTCTTGCTGCAAATGAAGCAGCCAAAGTGGTCCTGAGATTCCCACCCGCCTCCCACTGTGCATAGTTCAGGACTAGGCATGCTTGGAGCACATTACAGCTGGGAATCATCAGCATCTAAGAGTCAATGAAAAATATTTTTTATTCTGTGTATAGTGACATAACTTTAAATGATTGAAGTTAATCCTTCAAAAATATGAATAAACACAATTTTTCCAAATTAGATCATTCAACAGCACATCATTATAATTACTGATGGAAAAAATCACTCATTTTAATTACTTTATGCTCACTCTTATTTGATTACCCCAATAATACCATACATCTAAAATGTTGAGGCTGAATGGAATAATTGCATTCTTTATCATCTTCTTAAATTTTCCATTGACTTTTCTTCACTAAAGCATCCATTTCAATGACTTTCTCAACAACCATGTCCAACCTAAGGTTAGCCTTGGTGCTGCTAGGACAAATTGTCTTGCCAGTAGTTACTTTTGTAATTACCTCCACGGACTTCTCACAGTTTAAGCACAATGTTTTGCCTAAAGGATTCTTCCTGGAATGTCATGAGTCAAAGACACCTAATATGAAAACCACGGGACCTCGAGCTGACAATCTTCCATCTTAGAAATAGACCCCAGGCGTTTTTCTGTTAATTAATTTTATCCGTTGACAGGGACAATTTGAAAAAATATTCAGCAGGTTGCTGGGCCATTGCAGGATCTATGGAGCTTCCTGCCTGGCACCCTGGTGAATTGGTGTGTTGACTTCCTTGCTGGGCCCTGCCAGGAGATGGAACACACACCGAGCCCAGCTGCTCACTGCTGCTTTTCCTGAGAATGAAATCACCTTGTATAAATACAGCCACTACATCACCCGCCCCAAATTATTTCTCAGTAATTTTACTCTGTCCAGCGGCTTCTTCCTTGGGTGTAAAAGCAGGAGGAACGTCATTCAATGTCTCTCAGTTGTGTGACACCACAGGAAAGGAAACATCCTGAATTTCATTCATTTTTAATACCGTGGTGCACTGAAAGCTGCTTTACTAAAGTAAACCAGTGTTTATTTTGTGAAGAATCAAGAAATCCAGTATTCTACATCAAAGTAAGTGAGATAACATGATGTGTTTTATATAGAAGGTGAGCGTACTGTCAGGCGCACAAAGGCCATGCGATCAGTGGCAGCTGTCACTGTTATCTTTATTCATTATGGCTATTACAAAATCTGCTTCAGAGGGCGGCGCCTGTGGCTCAAAGGAGTAGGACGCTGGCCCCATATGCCGGAGGTGGCAGGTTCAAACCCAGCCCCGGCCAAAAAAAAAATCTGCTTTAGAGACTGATTGTTTGACCTTCAAACTTACATCAATCAATCAATTAATAGATGTATACTGGGAACATAATGTGGCAAATAGCCGATTCAGCAGCTAGCCACAAAGTGTAGTAATTTAGAGAGATAGGATTGACCATAGGGTAGATAAGCACTTTCCCTCTCTCTCTCTCACACACATACGTACACATGCACACACGCACACATGGTGGCATTTAAGGCAGGATTTAGAGGATATTTAGATTCTTGACAGGCAGTATATTTTCTTCCCATCTCTTCCCAAAATTATATTTTATTTTGAAAAATCTCAAGCTTACAGAGAAGTAGAAAAAAGCAATGTCTATTTATTCTTGACCTAAAGCCTACATTTTTTTTGTTTGTTTTGGTTCAACCATTTGAAAATAAGTTGCAGATAACATAACACTTGACCCCTTAATACTTCAGCATGGATCTCCAAAGAGATAATCACAATATCATTGTTATACCCAAGAATATTAAAAAAAATGCCATCATAATATTATCTACTATACAATCTATCTTCAAATTTTCCCATTTGTCACAAATATTTTTGTAGCTTTAATCTTTGGTTTAGGAAACTGTCAGTAACAAGCATTTGGGTGGTAATAAGGTCGCGTCTCTAGTCCCAAGGGCTTTTTATACAGGTCGTTTTACATACATGAAAAGATAGGCACTTTATCAATCCTTGAATTAACCATTTTTGGTAATGAACAAATGCTCCTAATTGACTTCTCATTTAATAGGATTTTCAAGAAAAGTCAAGCAGAAAATTAAAGCAATTACTCATATAGTTCACTTTTTAAAGAAAAAAATTCACGTTCATTTTCCAATAATTGAAGAGATAAAGAGGAAAAGGGGGTAGGAGGAAATGATGGGTTTCTCTTTAATTATCTACCTAATGGCTTTCATTCTCCAAGATGTGCCATTTGTGATGATCTGGACTTAGCATTACATTGGGAATACAGGGGGCTCACAGATAAATATTATTTTTTACCTTCTGTGGTTAATTTGGGATAGTTAGAAACAGAGAGACCTGTTTCTTTTTCTACCCGCACTGTTGTTTGTGGAACGTAGATCACATATCTTTAGACATAAGTAGATTATGCAATAATGCTCCACAGCTGCTGAGTTATTAGCCAAATGCTCACCAAATGGGACCTCTCATTAGGACTCATGAACAGGTAATCTTTCTTGATAAATGAACTTATAATTCTCATATCCATTATGCAATATACAGATTTCTCCTTTTATATGGATTTCTAATGTCTTGGAACATAAGATGGCATATTTGATTTCTCATTTTAAAGGATGTAAAATCATTACTGACACTTGATTAAGCTCTTGTTCAAAGTGGCACAAGGGCCCACTAGGAATTAGCTCCCTGGGCAGGGATGCTTTATGCATTAAGGCTCAGATTTTTTTTTTTTCTAATTTTAACTTCAAAGGAAAGTCACATCTTCTGATGAATAGTTTGATATCTTCACCGTTAGGAAAACCCAGATGACAATCGTTATTCACATAAAAATACTTCTGGTGTCCTTATTTAACCAAAGCTGCTGAATAAAAGTTAAAATTAAGTTACAAATGAAAACAGATAAAAGTGTCCCTGTATCTGAGCCAGATTGTTTCAGAATCGAATCTGCTCCCTGGTCATAGCTTAGGCATTTTGGGAGAGCCCATTCTTTTTCTGGATAAGCTGAGAGAATTCCAGTATCTTCCTTCATTGCAAGCAGGAAAAACTCACATCATTGACAGAAGTTAACAAATACACCTGCAGCATCTCCAGTTTTTTCATCATTCAAAGACACTGTTGAAATTGGAAACTTTATGTGTCACTGATGGGACGGTATAATGGGGCAGATGCTCTGGAAAACAGTCTAGGAGTCCTTAAAAAGGGTCAATATAGGGTTGTCGTATGACCCAGTCATTCCCTTCCTAGGGATATAATCAAGGGAAATGAAAACATATGTCCTCACAAAAACCTGTTCAAAGCAGGATTTTTCAGATGACTCCGAATGGAAATGACCCAAATGTCCATCAACTGAAGACTAGATAAATAAGATTTACAATAACCGTATAGTGAAATATGATTCAGCAAGGATGTTATTTTGCAATAAAAGGGAATGAAGTACTGCTATGCGCTGGATGATAGATGAACCTTGAAAACAGAATGCTAAGTGAGAGAAGCTTCTTACAGAAGAATCAAAGGGGATTTTATGATCCCCTTTATAGTAATTTCCAAAATAGGCAATTCTGTAGAGACAGAGAGTAGGTTAACTGTTCCTTAGAGCTGAGGGAGCTGGGGGGAAATGGATAGTGACTGCTCATGAGTTCAAGGACTTTTTTTAGGGTGATGAAAACATTTAAAAATCCATGTGACAATTGATGTTTGCATAACTACATGAATATATGAAAAGTCATTGGATGTATCGGTTGTATGGTATGTGAGTTATATCCCAATAAAGTTATTTTAGATATGACTAATAATAGATATTAATATGCTACATTATATTAACATTACATTAAATGATGTCAATTTGTGACAAAATGTAATATTTATATAATAGTCTTTATTTATGCCTGGAGTAGGCTTTGTTATGATGTAGCCAAAGGGCAATGTAAATATTAATCCATGATTATTATTAATATTGGAAAGGTATTTGAGAAAGATTTCTACCCATCATATTTAATCAATTAGTATTTGAAGACAAAGCACAAATGCTTTGATCTCATTATCTGTGTCTGCCATACATGAATGGGATTAGATATATATTTGATTGTATTATCTGTGTCTGTCATATATGAATGGGACAGAGACAAGTTATGATATGATGGCCTGAAGAACACTTTCTCATTAGCAACAATGAATAAGGTCAAAATTGCTGTTTTTATAGGCTCTGAGTTCCATAGTAACCTTGGAAGATGCCAGTTTTTGCTAATATATCTGATGTACTGAACATGCATATTAGGAGTAAAAATCACTGCCTACAACAATGGTCTGTTATAGTCTCTATTTTCCTCTTGCTTAAAGGTACTTCAGGATGATCCCAGAGATTTTGTATCACTCTGTAAAAGAGATTAATTCAGTTGAAAACCCCCAATCATACCTCATCTACCTCAGACTTGCTGCATGGCTCCAGGAACCTGAAAGGCAGAGAAAGCTAGTCTGTTCGCACATGTCCCCTTACCTCCTTCATCTTGTTCTAGAATTTTCAGGGAGCCTCAGGGAAGATGAAGAATGGGTGGTAGTAGAAATAAATATGTGTTTATTTAATTGGAGATGACATGGCACAATTTGTGGTTATTCTTAGCACTAATTAATACATGCTCTGTGGAAGTGTCCAAGTGTCATCCACTCAATGACTGGCTGCTAGAAGAGACATCTCTCACGGGGTACAGGTATAATTTTTCCTTTGGTGTACCAGCTGGGTCAGGCTATCTTTTGCTGCAGTACAAATAGCTCTGTTAAATTAATAGCTTATAAATGAGAAGTTTTGTTTGTTTGTTTCTCAGTCTACAAATCCATCATGCACAGAAGCGAGGGCTCCCACCCCAAATGCCCTCACGGTAGAACCCTAGCTGATGGAGTCTCAAATGTGACCCTCCTTATAGTGAGCTCTGGTGGGTTTGACATCAGGGTTTCTGCTGAACAATTCTTGCAGAGTGTAGGAACAACTCTTGATGGGACTAAATGATACCATTTTATTGTTCCATAATTAGCATCTTCCAAAGACCAAGACACTCAAAAATTCTGGTCAAAGTTCAACTATGGATTTCTTGGTAGCATTTTGTGAACAATACTCTGTATGTTCAACAGAGTGTTATACATCAGGAAGAGTTGTGAGCAATACATATATCAGAGGGTACAAGATAAAAGGTCTATAGTATTTGTGCTATAAAAATATAAAATACCCAGTGATGTCTAAAAGCAAAATTCACCTATCTTGCCACTTGCTGTAATTACTATCTGTAAGTTCTCATTGGAGCTGAACCAATAGGTCCTTAATAACAATTTTAACTTTGGCTTTTTTCAAAAAGCCTTTTTATGTGGCTCTACACCTTAGAAGATTATTTTCTCCAGTTGCTTCATTTGTAAAATCAAGTCTTATTTTTCAGCAAGTAGAAACGTAAGTTCAATCTTTCTCAAGTTACAATGGCATTAAAAAAGCAGTATAATTCTGTCCTTGAGTCTCATAACTCAGGTTGAAACAAATTATTGAATACTTATGATAGTTATAAATCAACTTAGTGAAGCCTATTTACTCTGAAGATAAAACACCCTTACTTTACAATGTCATATTGAATATCTCAATAACTTTAAAATACCAGTGTTGATAAAATCAATCCAAAGATTTCATTTCAAGGACTTTTATCCTTAGCAAATAATCTAAGAGATGCAAAAAGCTTTCCATATAATAATGTTCAAGCTAGTGCTACTTATAAAGGGAAAAATCAGAAACCGCTAAAGTGCTCATCAAGAGAGATCCATTAAACAAATTAACCTACACTACATGAAGGAATATTGTTGCCAAGAAAATCATATTGTGAAAGAATATTTAATGACATAGAAAAGTGAAGAAAGCAGCCTACAAAACAGTAAGACATATGTCCAATATGTCTCAATTTCATATTCCATCATTCATTTACTTATTCAAAAATATTTATTGAAGGCCAACTGTATGAAATTTACTCTGATGGGAGTAGGTATAAAATGCAGAGATTATGGGAAAACTAGACAGATGTAGATCAGATAGCAAGATTGCCATTAATGGTTATCTCAGCACAGGTTTTTAAAGTAAGTTAGGAAAAGTATATTCCTACAAGTTTATTTGGAACAATTTCTGCCCACTGATGCTAAGACCCCACTGAGTGGTTGGAACTTTTATGTCACAGCTCAGGACACCAGTCAAGTATTTCAGCAAACCAGGCATAAATTACATTACCTTTTGTGACCTATCCTCACAAGTCCTTTCTTTTGCCCTCTGATATATGGGATTGTTGGGTCTTTCACGTTGAATAATTTGAGTTCTCTAAAGATCCTAGTTATCAAGTTTTTGCCCAATTCACAATGTACAAATATCTTTTCCCATTCTGAAGGTTGTTTGTTTGCTTTGATTGTTGTTTCCTTAGCTGTACAGAAGCTTTTCAATTTAATTAAGTCCCATTTGTATATTTTTGTTGTTGCTGTAGTTGCCATGGAAATCTTCATAAAATCTTTCCCCAAGCCAGTATCTTCAAGTGTTTTCTCAACACTTTCTTCAAGGACTTTTATTGTTTCATGCCTTAGATTTAAATCTTTTATCCATCTTGAATCAACTTCTGTTATGTGGTGAGAGGTGCCCCTCACCACTTCAGTTTTAGTCTTTTACATGTGATCATCCAATTCTCCCAACACCATTTATTGAATAGGGATTCTTTCCCCTGGTGTATGTTCTTGTTTGGTTTATCAAAGGTCAAGAGGCTATAAGAGGTTAGTTTCATCTCATGGATTTCTATTCAGTTCCAAATGCTAATGTCTTTATTTTTGTGCTAATACCACACTATTTTGATCACTATGGTCTTGTAGTACAGCCTAAAGTCTGGTAGGGTGATATCCCCAGCTTTGTTTTTATTACTACGAATTTCCTTAGCTATATGGGGTTTCTTCTGTTTCCATACAAAATGAAGAATTATTTTTTCCAAATTTTGAAAGTATGATGAGATATTTTAATGAGGATTGCATTGAATATGTGGATTGCTTTTGGAAGCATAGATATTTTGACAATGTTCATTCTTACCAGCCATAAGCACGGTATATTCTTCCATTTATTAATATCTTCTGCTATTTCTTTTCTTAGGGGTTCATAGTTTTCTTTATAGAGGTCCTTCATGTCTTTTGTTAGGTATATTCCTAGGTATTTCTTTCTTTTTCTTTTTCTTTTTTTTTTTTTTTGAAGCTACTGTGAAGGGAATTCTGTCTTTGATTAGCTTCTCATCTTGACTGTTATTGTCAAGGCTACTGATCTGTAGGCATTGTTTTTTTTTTTTTTTTTTGCAGTTGTTGGCCAGGGCTGGGTTTGAACCCACCACCACCAGCATATGAGGCTGGTGCCCTACTCCTTTGAGCCACAGGTGCCACTCTGTAGGCGTTGATTTTATATCCTGAGACATTGCTGTATTTTTTTGATTATTTCCAAAAGTTTTGTAGTTGAGTCTTTAGGGTTCTCTAGTATAAGATCATATTGTTGGCAATTGAGCTAGAGTTTCACCTCCACTGCCCCCATTTGGATGTTCTTTATTTCTTTCTCTTGCTTGATTATATTGGCTAGAACATCTAGCACTATGTTGAATAGTAGTGGTGATAGAGGACAACCTTGTCTGGTTCCAGTGATGAGTGGAAAAGCTTTCAGTTTTACTCCATTCAGTATAATATTAGCTGTGGATTTGTTGTAGATGGCTTCGATCAGATTAAGAAATGTGCCACCGAAGATGGCGAACTGCAGCCAGCTTTTTACAGAAGCTCCCGTCCAGAAGGAGGCTGAAAGGACAGAAGCTTAGCAAATTAGCTGATGGTTTGGAGCAGAGACAAGAGAGAAGATTGAAGAGCGTACTTCAACCTTGCTGA